>CAUYUJ010020512.1:112069-155366 GCA_963575745.1 Prorocentrum cordatum | reverse complement strand
TCCTCCTCCTCCTCCTCCTCCTCCTCCTCCTCCTCCTCCTCCTCCTCCTCCCCCTCCCAAGCGGGCGCTGGAGGCTCGAGCTCTGGCCCGAAAAAGCCCCATCGGGGGCGGGGCTCGGCGGGCCGTCGCCTCGGGAGGCCCGCGCGCGGGGTGCAGCTCGAGAGGCCGGTCGGGATGGGCCCGGGGAGGGTCCGGGGATTGGTTTTGAGCAGGCTCCCCAGACATGATGGCGTCGTGAAAAAATCAGGACGGGAGGTTTCTCGCTATGTTCGGCCCCGGGGGGCCCTCGCCGGGCCTCGGGACCGTCAAAAAACGACTCGGGACGAAAAACCGGTCCCGGGGAAAGGGTCGGGACTTCTGGGGACGCCGTCCTGAAAAAATCAGGACGTCGCATGTCTGGCTCTGCCTCTCCCCCATGAGCACGTTTTTGCACCTCCTGGCGGAAACGGGCGTTGCAGTGCCTGCTCCCGCGCCCGAGCCCGCGCCCACGCCCGCGCCCGCGCCCGCGCCCGAGCCCGCGCCCGAGCCCGCGCCCGAGTCCGCGCCCGAGCCCGAGCCCAAGCCCAGGCCCAGGCCCCGTAACGTCACGGTCTGCACTGGCGCCGTCTGGGAGCTGGCGGCCCCAAGCCATGCCCAGGCGGCGCTGGCGCGAAGCGTGACGTTGCCAGGCGGGGGGACGCGGGGCAGCCCTGGGAACGGGCGTCCTCGCGGAGCGCTGCCAGAGGCGCGCTGCAGCCACACCGCGAGCAGGAGGGAGCCGCCCGGGCTTGGTCCGTGCTTCCCCTTTGTTTGTGCATCGGGCGGGACGCGAGGGGGCCACTGGCAGAGGGGGGTTGCGAACTCTGCTGCAGGCAGCCGGCCGCCGCCCCGCCGCTGGGCACGCTCCTCGATGCGCCAGCACCGAGGCAGAGGGGAGGCGACGAGCTGCGTGAGCCGTCGCGCCACGACGCCCCCCCGCACTGCCCGCAGGCTGCGCTCGTGAGGCACCCAGACCTCGCCCCTCCGAGAAAAAGAGGGGAGGAGAGGGCGGTCGGCTGCGTGAGCCGATTCTCGGAAGCCGGGCAAGGGCTGCCCAATCCGTGGCTGCTAGAATCGACCTCCAGGAACCTGTCTTCGTCCTTCCGGGAAGAAGCCCGTTGGCTGACTGCGCCTCATTCCGGGCAGTTGTTTTTTCCATCCGGAAGGGCCGTTTTAGCAGCCACGGTCTTAGCAGCCCTCGCCCAGCTTCCCCAGACCCCCGACGTAATGATTTTTTCATTACGTCGACCCCCAGAGGTCCCGACCCTTTCCCCATGACCGGCTTCGCATCCTGAGCCGTTTTCTGACGCTCCCGAGGCCCGGTGAGGGCCCCCGGAGGCCGAAGATTCGGAAAAAAAACCGTCATGATTTTTTCAGTGCTCGAGGGGGTCTGGGTTTTCGCAGCCACGGCCTTAGCAGCCCTCGCCCAGCTTCCGAGGTTCGCCACGCCGCCCCCCTCGACGGCCCCCCTGGTTCCTGATCCGCCGTACTTTGGATGATTTTCCGACCTAAAATTGTGTCGGAAATCGACGCCAAAGGAGCCTCAAGGGCGGAAATCGACGCTCAAAGGGGCCTCAAAAGTAGGGCGGAAATTTCCGCCCTACTTTCGAAATCGCCCAAAGTAGGGCGGATCAGGAGTCAGGGGAGGTTTTTCCTAGTTTTCGGCCTCCGGGGGGCCCTCACCGGGCCTCGGGAGCGTCAAAAAACGGCCCAGGATGCGAAGCCGGTCCTGGGGAAAGGGTCGGGACCTCTGGGGGTCGACGCAACGAAAAAATCATGACGTCGGGGGTCTGGGCCCGCCCTCCTCGAGCCGCCCGACCCCCGAGGAGGAGCCCCCAAGCGGGCTTGCGACGCCGAGGCGGCACCACCCGGCGCACACGCTCTTGCGGCGTGCGCGCCGGCCCCCGCGCGGGCGGCGCGCACGCTCCGGCATCGCACCGCGCGGGCTCCGCGGTTTGGCCACCGCTGCGCGGGAAGCGGCGTGCCAGAGCACGTCTGTGCTGAGTCGGGCGTGTCCCTCCACGGGAGGAGCAGTCAAAAATAGCCTGGGGACGATTTTTGTCAGTTTTTGTCATTTTTCGAGTATTTTTTGATATTTTTCGAAAAAATTAGCCAGGGGACGTTTTTTTCGAATATTATGGGAGCCGGCGGTAAACCGTCAACCTTGGTTACCGCCGGGAACTCGAAGAGCTTCCTCGTGCAATGCGGGCGCGGCAATCTCGCATTGCGCACGCGAGGGTGCAGTCTCATGGAGGAGGACGTGGAGGAGAAGAAGCAGTGAGGAGAAAGCATCTCTGGAAAACTTAATAGAGTACGAATAGTCTTCTGGTTCCAACTCTGAAAGCATGACGAGTTCGGGCATCTGGATACTTGAAAAAAGCGCGTCTGATAATTTTCTTCCGATTCTGTGCCAAACAGCTCTGTAGCTCCTCTGCAGCTCGAGTTACCTCAAGAAAGTTACCATCATCTTTCTAAAATTTAGCAGAGGACAAATAGTTTTTCTGACTCAGCTCTGGTAGCAGACCGAATTCAGGTGTCTAGATACTTTAGACTAGCGCTTCTCCTGATTTCCTTTCGACTTATGTGACAAACATCTCTGTAGCTCGAATGTTTTTTCATGTTTGGAGCATGCTTGGACTATTTTTGATTTTGCTATCACGCGTCCCGTCTGGCCGGGCGCCTCCGAGGAGGGCGCGCAGCTCGGGGGCTGCGGAAGGGGCCCCTGGCCCAGGGCGCCCCCAGCTTCTCTCGCTCCACGTCGGAGCCCCTGCACGAGCCACGGCACCGAGGCAAAAGTGTGTTTTTTTGTTCTGACGTGTGCGAGGTACTTCGCCGCGAGTGGTGGAACGGCGCTCGGTGACAGCCTTCCATGGGTTGCCAAGAGTGCCCCCTGGCCCCCGGGTGCCCCCGGCTTCTCGCTCCCTTTCGGAGCCCCCGGGGGCCCCCCTGGGCCTCGTGAGGGGGTGCTCTGGAGGCCGCGGGGGCCTCCCTGGAAGCAAGGGGGGTACCCTTGGGCCAGGGGCGCTGCTGGCAACACCCGAATCGTATCAGTGGTGCCCCTCTGCGTCCCATCGAGCGCCCCCTCCTCGTGGGTCTGGTCAGTGCTTCCCTCCTCCCCAGGAGAGGCGTGGGCCGAGGCCCTCGGCCGCCTCAAGGAGAACGGCGCGGCGACGCCGCCCCCAGCATAGTCGTCGTCGTCGTCGTCGTCGTCGTCGTCGTCGTCGTCGTCGTCGTCGTCGTCGTCGTCGTCGTCGTCGTCGTCGTGGTCGTCGTGGTCGTCGTGGTCGTCGTCGTCGTCGTGGTCGTGGTCGTCGTGGTCGTCGTGATCGTCGTGGTCGTCGTCGTCGTCGTCGTCGTCGTGGTCGTCCTCCTCCTCCTCCTTCTTGACGCCTCCAACTCATCCTCCCCCTCCTCCTCCCCCCTCCTCCTCCCTCCTCCTCCCTGCACCTTCTGCCGTCGGCGCGCGGTGTTTTCCGGTCGATTTGCGCGTGCGGTGCTTCTTGGCTGCCCACCGGAACCTCGGGATCATAGTGCCAAGGCTCGCCAGACTTGACTGTCAAAATGTTGCCATCCGTATTTGGCCACAGCTTGGGAGGGCCATGTTTTTACCCTCGCTCGAGACCAGGTGCTGGATGTCTGCGAATCCATCGGGGTGCCTGCGCGCCAGTCTGACCCACACTGTCCCCCTCCTCCTCTTCCTCGGTCGGAGGTCGGAGGGTTTGGAGGGTGGCGGGTGGAAAGAAGTGAGAGCTGGCAGCCATCCCGAGGGTGGGGCCCAGGAGGCTCGGGAGTTGCAGGGGCTGGGCAAGGCCGAGACCTTGCGTGCGGTGCAGCTATCACTCCGACGTCAGGCTACCAGGCGCCGTTCGGAAGAGCTCCGCCAGGCTCTCCCGCCCTCCGAATCTTCGGACTAGATCGCACGCTTGCTTCCGTGCCTTCTAGTCCCAGCAGTCTTGCCATTGATTTTTAGGCCAGGTTGCCCCAGCGCGCAAGTCGTCGCGAGCACTCGCAGGCTCTGTGGTCGCAGGAAAAATCTCCTCTGCCCCCTCCGCCTCCTCCTCCTCCTCCTCCTTCTCCTCCTGCTCCTCCTTCTCCTCCTCCTCCTCTTCCTGCTCCAGGTGCAGTGCTCAGCGTGTTCGCGCTGGGCGTGGACGAGTAAGTTGCAGATGTATAAGAACACGTGCCTGTGCGGGGCGCCTTTCAGCAACTTCCCACCGCCTGAGTCTGGCGAGGGAGGCGGCGGAGGACCCAAGCCCTCCAAGGGCAAGGGCAAGGGCAAGGATCAGGCCGCGTTGGAGGCGCAGCTCGAGGCCGTCATCAAGGACCGCGGCGGCACCGAGCTGGCCAAGGCAGCCCAGGCGTTGCTGGACGCCACCAGGGCCGCGGGCAAGAAGGCGAAGTCGTCGCAGCCGATCACTCAGCAGGTGACAGCGGCGGCCTCAAAGGTCCAGAGGACCCAGACGGCCTTTGATAAGGCGCAGGCGCGGCAGCTCAAGTTGACACTGGAGTTGGACAAGTGCGAGAACACGTTGCAGGACGCCGCGACCACTTTGGCGCAAGCGGAGGCGGAGAGGGCCACTCTGTTCCGCTCCATGGTGCCTTCGGTTGCGGCAGCCGAAGCTCAGCAGCCAGCGTCGCGGAGCAACACCATTGACTTGTCGGCGCTGCTGTCGGCGCACTCGGTGGAAGAGTCTATGTTCACCCTTTCGCTGGGAGAGGAGTTTAGCAATGCCGACGGCCTCATGGAGCAGAGCGGCGTCGACGAGCTGGACAAGAGGAAGAAGGCCGTCATGGAGGCCTTGATGCATACGTTGAGGGCCACCTTCGGCGACGCTCATGAGAAGTTGAAGGAGCACCGCGAGAACCTCTCGGCGATGCGTGAGAAGGTGGCCAAGCGACGTCGGGGGCATTCGCCTGCGCCGCCGCCAGCAGCCGCGGCAGGCGGCTCGGGCGGAGCGGCGGGCGCCTCAGGAGGCGGCGCGGCGGGCCAGGCAGCTGGGCAGGACGCGGCAGGCGCTGGGGCTGCGGTGAGCTCGGCGCCTGGAGGCGCCGCTCCTGAGGTGGGCGCTGTCGAGGTGGCGCGTTTGGCGGCGATCGAGACGAAGCTCAAGTCGGATGCGGAGGCGATGCTGGCGACGGCGAGGTCTGCGGCTGGCGCCGCGGGCACGTCGAGCCTTTAGCAGTTTCATGCCCCCCGATCGTGGCGGGCCTTGTGGTCGAGGGGCGTGCCCGCCAGCTACGAGTCCAAGTTCGGCCCCTACATGTTCTGTGCTGCTGGCTCCATCGGCGGCTGAGAACCCCTCGTTCCCTCTCGGTGCGGCGGATGGGCGTGAGCCCTCTTCTGGGCGGCCGATGGCGTCGGCTGCCTTGGCCGCTGAAGGGGGCGAGGCGCGCGGTCTCGGCTGTCGGAGCAGTGCAGTGCGACCTTCATCTTCAGTGGTGTCTGACGTGGTGGTCCAACGACAGTTGTCAGGACCTGAGAGTATGGGCTCTACGCGTCGCTCTCTGTGCATGAGAAACTTGGGGGGCTGGGGTCCAGCTACACGTTCGGGGTGTCGCGGACGTCCTTATCTTTTCCGAGACCCACGTGCCCGAACCGGGCTCTTATGATTTGTTACACGACTGGAGGAAGGCTGGTTGCATCGGTATGCTTTCGGCGGCTTGCGAGGCCAACGGTAAGTCCTCAGCGGGAGGCATTTACATGGGCACGTTGAAGAAGTTCAAGGTTCAGTCGATGCGGCATCTCGCTTCGGCTCCTTCGGACCAGGTCGGCTTGCGCGACTTGGATCGGAGCCTGAAGAACCAGCCTGGCATTGATTTCAGTGACATGGCGGCCATGCAGTTGCGCGCTCAAGGCCAGCCTCTGTGGATTATTGGGGTGTGCATGACGTCCCCGGTCGGCCCGAAGGCGAACGCTCCTAAGCTGGCCAACGTCGGCACCTTGGTTTCTACCATCCAGGGGCCTTGGCTGGCGATCGGCGATTGAAACATGACCCCGGAGGAGTTGGCGGACACGGGGTGGCTTTCATTGGTGAACGGTTTTGTGGTCATTCCGTCCAACGCTGAGTGCGCGTGCACTCTGGGCTCGGGCAGAATGCTGGACTACATGGTGGTCTCGCAGCACGCGCTGCCGTGGGTGGAATCTCTCTTGGCTGACTTTCGGGCGGTGGAGGGGGCTGGCAAGGCTCACTGCGGGCTTCAGCTCAGCCTCAAGTTCGACGCCAGTCGTGCTCGAGCGTGGCTTTTGCGAGTCCCACGTGCGTTTCCACAGCCTGCGCGCCCCAGGCCCGTTGCCGACCCTGAGAGCAAACGCTCGCAGAAGGAGCGGATGCTCGGGCTTGGCGCGATGCTCGGCCACAACAGGCTGTCACGCCTGCTCCCGAGGCGTGGGGCCCGAGGCGCAGGCTGAAGATAAAGATCACACCGCCGCTGCAGTACTCCTTGTTTGGGGAAGATGAAGACGAGTTTTTTTTTTCGCGGAGGGGGAGTGCGCGGATGTTCCTGAAGAGGGCGATGACGTGCAGGCGGTCGCTCCGGACTCGGAGGTGGGCACGCATGCTTCTATCCAGGCGGAGTGGTCGGGCGCGGCGAAGGGCGCCCCAGTTTGTCCATCCGACCATTCCTGAATTCGCGCCGCACTCTTTGGTCAACGGCGGAGACGGAGGCTCAGGACCTCGGTGATGAGTTCGCGTCTTGGGTTTCCACCACGGAGTTGTACTATCTTGAGTTGTATAAGGTGGACCCGCTGGCGAGGAAGCAGCGTCGTGGGCGGTCTTTTCTTCGAGGGCCTCAGCTGGGTGTATTTTCTGGTAGCAAGCCGTATCCAACAGTGTCGGATCCGAGTGTTCGGTGGCGGGGCACGGTTGCACATTTACTCGATGAGCTGATCGGTCAGAGAGGCGACAAGCGAGGTCTTCCACGGGCACGGCATCTTCGAGACCAGCTCCGACAGCTAGCTGGAGCTATCCCGTCGTCGCAGATCGCGCCCTGCCTGCTCGGCGCCGTGAACGATGGCTTCGGAGCCTTCGAACCTTGGATGGTGCGAGCGATGAGCCTCTCCAGGCTTTTGCGGGAGGTGCTCGGGAGGCCTCGGGCCAGGCTCAGCGCGCAGTTGCAAGACAGCGGCATCAATTTTTGCGCGACTGGGTGCACCAGCAGGCAGCGTTGGGCTGCGGAGCGTTGCATCGTTTTCTTCGCGGTCCCACCGCTGAAGTTTCGGAGGTCCGAGTCGGAGAATCCACGTCATGCGATGCAGCTTCTGTGATGGAGGCCAAGGCGGCAGTCTGGGCGGCGATGTGGACCCCGCAGGGCTTCGATGATGGTCATGCGCTCAGGGTGCTGGACAGAGCCCGCGGCTTGGCGCTCCAGGGGGGCCTGGATCCCCTCGCGCTCGACCAGCTGGAGATGGCGCTGCGCTGCGCGCCGCCTCGCAAGGCGCGAGGTATCGAGCCGGTCGGCCAGAGGGGCGTGTGGTGGTTGCCTGAGTCGGGCCGCTGCGCGCTGCTGGCCTTGTTTCGTCAGATTGAAGCCAAGGTGGCTTGGCCTTGGCAGTGGCTCACGGCCATAGTCGTCTTGGTTCGCAAACCTGATGTGCGGAAGGACCGCGCCATAGGATTGCCCACTTGGCTGGGTCGTTTGTGGGGCCGCATGCGGTCTCGACCTGCGGAGGCGCGGGCTGCGGCTCGCTCCGGCCCTTGGGGCGCCGCGGTCCGAGGCAACAGCGCTCTACGAGAGGCTCTGCTCAGGTGCTATGCGGATGGGGCTGCGCTTGCCTCGGTCTTGCCAGATTTTTTGCTCTGCCTCAGCGCCGTGGGATGTCGAGGCGTTTTACGACGCGATTCGGTGGGGGCGCGTGGTTGGTCATGCGATCGATTTCGACGTTCCCCCGCACCCCTTGGCCTTAGAAGGTATCCTCCGCACGGGGCCTCGGCTGTTGTGGGGCGAGGGTGTTTTCGCTCCACCCATTTTGCCTCGCGGGGGGCTTGTTGCTGGTGCTCGCAGGCCCCCCGGTTTCTCGAAATGCCAGATAATCGAAATGTGCGAACGCTCGCTTGCTAGCAGCACGCTTGTTTCCTTGCGCACGTGGATTGATGATGCCACCCAGTGTGCCGAGGGATTGAAACGTGATGCAATTCGGGAATTAGTTCAAGCTGGTGCGGTTTTTGCTTCGGGCTGCGATCAGGAGCAGCTTGAGATTGCGAGCAAGTCGACTATTGTGGCGCCGGAGCTTTCGGTGGCGCGAGCTATCCAAGCTGGCTTAGGAATGAAAAGCATCCAGGTCGAAGTGGCCTCGGTTGCGGCGCACCTGGGCATCGAGAGGGGCAGTGGCGCTACAGTTGCCAAGCCCCGTCGCTCTAAACGTCTTGGACAGGCCGCTAGAAGAGCCTGTCGAATTAATAAGTTAGCTGCTGTGGGTCCTCGCAAGATCGGGGCGCGATTGCTCCTCGCTGGGGCTTTGCCGCAGGCCCCCTACGCCTGGAAGGCGTTGGGGGTCGCGCCCTCGGTCCCCCAGAAATGGCGACGGGCCTTAGCCAGTTAACTCGGGGCACGACAGGGCGTTGTCTCACGACCTTGCTGGCACTAGAGGTGCGAGAAAAAAAAGATCTCGCTTTTACCAGTGTGTTTCAGTTGCTTGATTCGTGGTTTCAGATCCTTGCTGCCGTGCCTGAAAGCGGTTTGGATCGCATGCGTGCCTGTTGGGAGTCCACGGCTGAGCGCATTGACAGCTTGGGCCCCCAGCGCAGTTCGCACAATATCAAAGGACCAGTGTCAGCTGTGGTCGCCACCATGACGGCCTTGGGATGGAAGCTCGACGGGCCGTGGTCGTGGGTTTCTCCTGGGGGGCGACGTTTTTGCGGTTCCCGATGAACCTCGGTCCCAAGCTTTTATGACGTCTGATTTTTTTAAAAGGAGGTGGACCGTAGCATCGAGGCGCGATTATGGTCTGCGGCCACCGAGTTCCGCAATGGTGGGGGTCTTGCTTCTGGCGTTGACCTTGCGGTCCCGTGGCGGCACCTTGCGTCCTTGCATCGGAAGTCGGTTCAGAAGTGGGGCCTGCTTCGAGCAGTGCTCACGGGGGCCGTCTGGACGAGGTCCCGAATTCAGGCTTGTGGGGGTGAGTGTGAGCTCACCTGCCCCCGCTGTGGGCAGGCTCCAGAGACGGACATCCACCGTTTCTGGCAGTGCCCGTGCAATGCCGAATTCCAGCAGATGGATAATGCTTTCTCCATGAGAGCGGCGTCTGTTGCCGCTGAGCTCCCGTGTTTCTGGCTTCGCGGTCTCGTACCCCGCGATTGGGCGAATGTCCCTCCCCCTCCCGGCGACCCGATCCTCTCTGCCGCGGGCGTGTTCTCTGGGTCTCTTGTGGGAACTCGCATCTGGGCCGCTGGGGGCGCGAGTGGCGGTATGTGTGTGTGTGTGTGTGTGTGTGTGTGTGTGTGTGTGCGTGTGTGTGTGTGTGTGTGTGTGTGTGTGTGTGTGTGTGTGTGTGTGTGTGTGTGTGTGTGTGTGTGTGTGTGTGTGTGTGTGTGTGTGTGTGTGTGTGTGTGTGTGTGTGTGTGTGTGTGTGTGTGGGGGGGGTCGCGGGGGATAAGCGTATGAGGCGGGTGGGTGTCTTAGGGCGTCGCGGTTGTTGGCCATGACGTTTTAACCCTGCCCCCCCCCCCCGCGTGTCGGATGCAGACACTGAGTTATAGATATTCATATATATATATATATATATATATGTATACATATATGTGTGTATATATAGATAGATATATAGATATCTGGGGCGGGATAGCTGGTAAGCAGTCTGTGAACCGAGGAGAGCTGTAGGCCCTCTTGGCTTTTCTCGAGTCTGCTTTTGACCAGGGTTGCCTGGGGTATGTCGCGGATTCTGCTTATGTTGTTAGAGGTTTTGCGCGCGTCCAGGCTTCTTTTGGAGCGAATTCAGACCCATGTTGACCTGTGGAGCCGTGTCCAGACTCTGGATCGGCTGGGTGATGTGGTTCTCGTGCAGATTCCGAGCCACCTCCAAGTCGAGGATGCCATCCGTCGGGGGCTGAACCCTGGTGTTGTGCTCGCGAACGCTGTGGCCGACGAGGTCGCTAGTCATTTCGCGAAGAGTGTGCAGGTCCCGTACGGTCAGTCGGCTCCCGTTCGCTTCGCGGACGGTTTGGCTCGGAAAGTGCAGAATCATTTCGTTGCTGTAATGTCTGATGTCCTTGAGCGAGAGGGCGGACGCCTCCCCCGCCCCCCCAAAGAGAAGGCGCGGAGGACGGCTAGGCAGCTCCTGCGCGCGGCGGCGGCTCGGACCACTCACGAGTGCCCTATAGTTTGTGGAGGTTTGCCGAGATGTCAGAAGTGCGGGTGCAGCTCTTCCGCCCGAGATTTGACTGCGTTTCTGAATTCGCCGTGCACTCCCATGGTCTGGTCTGGGTCGTTTTTTCGTCCGACGGCTTCACTTTGTGTCAAGAGCCGTCTTGTGGACCCCTCCCATGCTTTGGCGTATTGGCCAGAGGCCAATGTTTTGTGGTGCCTCACGTGTGGAGTTTTTTTTTTCGACCCAGCACCTGAGAGACCCTGGGAAGACGCGTTCGGGCCGCCTCGAGGAGGCGGGCCCGCATCATCTTCAGAGGATTGCCCAGGGCAAGGTCCCTGGGGGCCTGGTTCGGGGGAAGGGGCGGAGGGAGAGGGTTGCGAAGAGTGTGTGGGGGGGGGGGGTGAGAGAGAGTGGCGAGCGCGGCCCCGCCCGCGCGGCGCGCGGCGCCGTTCGGGGACGCCGCCCTCGCGGCCGACGTGGCCGCCGTCGGGCGCCGCCCAGCCTCTCTCCCGCCCACCGTGCGCCCTCCCCCGCCTCCTCTCGACCCCCAGCCTTCCTAAGAGGCATCGGCTGCCTCCCAGGTTGGCTTCTTTTCGTCTGTCGTTGATCATCATGGTCGCTCGCTAGATAACTCCTCCTCCTGCTCCTCCTCCTCCTCCTCCTCCTCCTCCTCCTCCTCCTCCTCCTCCTCTCCTCCTCCTCCTCCTCCTCCTCCTCCTCCTCCTCCTCCTCCTCCTTCTCCTTCTCCTCGAAAAGGCAGCGGGGTCGCCGTCGGTGGCTTCAGGGCTATCCTCGTAGGGGGGCCAGTGCGCCCTACTCTGCGCCGCGGCCCTCTGCGCCCTCTTGCGCCGCATCCGCGCCGCCGTCCAGGCCAGGCCCGTTCGTTTCGCGCGCCACTCGCGAATCGCAGGTTTCGGACAGTTCGAAGCAGGACTGCATCAGCATGTGGAGTGTTCCAGGGAAGGGCCTCGCCTTCGAGGTTCGAAGGAGTCGTCGCCTCCTCCTCGGCGCACGGTGGCGGCAGGCCGGCAGAAGGTCGGCGGAGGCAAAAAAACGGCGGCGGTTCCGCCGGCGGAGGCTCGGCGGGAGCCGGCGGAGGCAAAAGTCGGCCTCCCAAGGGATGACAAGATTTTTGGATGCAGGGTTTCTGGAATCCGCCCGATTGTGAGCGGGATTCGGCTCCCCCGGCAGCTCCCTCGCGGAGCCATGCGCCGGCTTCCACGCCGCTGCGGTCCGCAAGAAGTGGCGAGTGGCCTCGGCCAAACAGGTGTCGATCTGTTCCTCGCTGCTTTCAAAGCAGCGAGGAACGTTGCCGGATGCCACCGCCAGTGCAAATGTCCCGTTGCCAGTTTCTGCGGGCTTGTTTTTCGTTTGGGGCAAACGGCGGCGTCCCGGGTTCGTGACGAGTTTCAATTGCGCGTATCTGCGCAAAGCGGCCTTCGCGCCAAGGACGCCGCGTTGTTTGCCAAAGGGTCGGGCGACCCCTCGAACGACGAAAAAATTGGATGAATGTGTTCTGCATGCCGGTCAGAGGTGATGCTTTGCGCCATTGCCGGATTTCCCTCTTCCTCCTTCTTTCCTTCCCTCCTCCTCCCCCTTCTCCTTTTCCTCCTCTGTTTCGCTCCCCTTCGGAGTCTTGGTGTCAGTTTGTTGGTCGCACTGCCCGGTCCCAGCGAGCTCTTCCCATCGCGATGCGATTCATTAGTTCTCCGACTGGCGGGGCACATGTCTCGCCAGGCTCATTTGTCCGTGAGCCGTGCGATTGGCTTCGCTCTCCTGTGGGGCAGCGGATTTCTAGATTTGCCGTGCTTGGCTCTTGTTGGTTGGAAACAGCGCCAGGTAGACGGGATGGCCACCCAGATCGACCTCGTCCACAGCCTGCCCGACGATGTGGTTCCCAGTCCGCCGGCGCAAAGGCGGCAGAACCTGGCCCAGGACGTGCCAACATGTCTGTGCTCGGTGAGTCCTGAGCAGGTCGCCTGAGCCCTCACCAGCCCCATCCGCCGCCGAAGCCAGTCGACCCCGAATCTGAGGAGGACTTCCTGGGCAGCGGGATTCGACCAGACGTAAAGGATGGCCACTCTCCGGAGTGACCCATTTTTGGGGGCGGCTCTCGGGGGGCGCGGGGGGGCCAAACACGCGCGCGCAGGCCGCTGCTGTCGCACCGCATGCGGCGATCGGCAAGGAAGCGGAGGAAGCGGAGGAAGCGGAGGAGGAGGAGGAGGAGGAGGAGGAGGAGGCGGAGGAGGAGGAGGAGGAGGAGGAGGAAGAGGAGGAGGAGGCGGAGGAGGAGGAGGAGGGGAGGTGGAGGGGTTGGGAGCCCACGGGAGCCGCGCCTGCCACAACGCCAAGTGGCGGGGCGCAGGTGCGCAGGCGCAAGCGCGCGCCGCCGGCTCCCCCGTCCTCCACCGCGCCCAGCTTGCCGGGGGAGGGGGCGGGGAGGCGCCCCGGGGGGGGGGGGGGCGGCGGGAGCAAGACACTGGGCGGGGGCTGGCGGAAGGAGGCGCCCCAAGGGGGGCGGCGGAAACGGCGACCGCGGCGACAGCGGCCACGACGAGGACGAAGGCGGCGACGGCAGGAGAGGAGGGAGGAACGCCATTGCCGACCAAGGGCGAGGAGGGCGAGTGGGGAGTCGGGGCCGCGGCGCGGTCCCGCTCCCTCCTCTCGGCAAGTGTCCTCTCGTCTCCCATCTCAGCTCACCGCCTCTCCCCTCCCTTCTGCTCTCGGCCCTCCCCTCTCCTCTCCTTTCCTCTCCTCCACCTCCTCCCCTCTTCTACGATCGTCGATTCCCAGGAAAGTATGGGAACAGATGGGAAGTGGGGGGGGAGACAACAGCCCAGGAACTATGGGGAAGATATGGAGGATCCTCTCTCCTTTCCTCTCCTCCACCTCCTCCCCTCTTCTACGAGCGGCTCGTCGGCTGCTCCCCTCCCGCGGCGGGGCTCCCGCCTCTCCTGCGCATGGCTGCTTGCTCTTTGGATGCCGTTGCTTTGCTTCGTGTGCGGTGTTCCCCTCGGAGCGTCTTCGGCCTCGTCTCTGTTGCCTCGTTTGGGTATGCTTGTCCGTGCGTTCCCTCCTCCTCCGCGGCCGTTCTTCGATTTTCCTCCACCCGTTCCAGTGCGCCCAATGCCCTGCGCGGCCTTTCGGTATTGCAGTCGCGCTCGCGCCCGCCGGCACCGCCAACGAAGAAGTTCGTCCGTGCATCGCCGACGGGGTGTGATCGGCTGGGTCGTCCTTGTCGGATCTTGTTGGTTGGTGGTTCAGCACGCTGGTCTTCAACTGTGATTGCCCGCGGCGGTTGCTGCAAGAGCGAGGGCGCGACGATCCAAGAAGTCCTGCCTCATGCCTGCTTCTCTTCTCCCCCTGCGCTTGCATTGTCATGCCCGCACAGGCAGTCGCCAAAGGCGACCGTCTGTGCAGGCACATTGGAGGCCACGTTTTGCTGTCGATGTGTTTTGCTTCCGCTTCTTTGTTGGGGCTGGAAGCCCGCATTAGATGCGGTGGATTTTCTGGCCATCCGTTCAGGATCGCCCCCTGCGACCTGGTGGGGGCGCCATCTCTGTGACAGGCGAGGGGAGAGAAGGGGGGGTGGGAGGGAGGAAGGGGGGAGGGAGGGGAGGGGGAGGGTGGGGAGGATGAGGAAGGAGGAAGGGGGAAGGAGGGAGGAAGGGGGGAGGGAGGGGAGGAAGGGGGGGAGGGAGGAGAGGGAGGAAAGGGGGGAGGGGGGAAGGACGTGGGGGGGGAGGGCATGGGAAAGGAAGGGATGGGGCGGGAGGGAATGGACTGAGACAGAAGGAGGGAAGGAGGAGAGGAGGAGGAGGAGGAGGAGGAGGAGAGGAGGGAGGAAGGAGGAAGGGAGGAGGAGGAGGAGGAGGGAGGAGGAGGAGAAGGAGGAGGAGGACTGGAGGAATGGAGAAATGGAGGCGAGGGTTGCGGGCAGAGGTGGCCGGGCAGGACGCAAAGAAGGAAACGAGATAGCTGGGTGACGGGGAGCGGTCGTCGCGTCGTAGTGGTGGCGGTCGTGGTGGTGGTTGTCGTGGTCGTCGGGATGGTGGTCGTGTCTGGTCGTGGTGGTCGTGGTGGTCCCGTGCTGGTGGAGGTCGTGGTGGTGATCGCCGTGGTCCCCTCTCCCCCCCCCTCCCCTTCAGTCTCCCTCTTCCTCCTCCTTCCTCTTCGGTCCCTTGCCTCCCTGTTCCTCCCCTGCCTCACTTCCCTCGCCGTGCTCTGTCTCCCCCTTCCTTCTCCCCCCTGCCCAGCCCGTCTCAGCCCTGCCTTTGTCCCTCCTCGCTCCTCCTCTCCCATCCCTCCCTCCTTCTCTTCCCCCCTCTGTCCCCTCCCCTCCCTTCCCCCTCCCTCCTTCCCTCCCTCCCTCCTTCCTTCCTTCGCCCTCCCTCCCTCCTTCCCTGCACCCCTCCCCCCTCCCTCCCCCTCCCTTCTCTCCCTCCTTCTCTTACCTCCTCCCTCTCCTCCCTTCCCCCTCCCCCCCCTGCCTCCCTCGCTCCTTCACCCCTCCGCCCGAAGGAGTTCGAGGTCGGGCGGCGCAACGACTTCTCCGAGTGGCGGGAGGATCGGCGGCCTCTCTGAACCGATCAGATGTGGGGTGCATCATGGTGCATCTGGAGGAGGAGGCGGAGGAGGAGGAGGAGGAAGAGGAGGAGGCGGAGGAGGAGGAGGAGGAGGTGGAGGATGAGGAGGACGATCCGTAGCCATTTTGGCTCATGTCCATAGCGGTGGTTCAGGACGCGAGCTGTTTTGTGGCGCAGGGGGATTGCGGCTCCTACCCTTCTCGGAGGCAACACCTCCGACCTTTCTTCGTTACCGTATCACGGTTTCATCCCGCACTCGCGTACTGACTACGGCAGGTCCTAGGCCGACAGCCCTGTTTTGAGGCCTCCTCGTGCAGCCATGGAAGGGTTCAAGACGTGGCAGTGCGGCCACAAGAAGTACGCAATCGTGTCTGCGGTAGAGCGGCGCCTAGCAACGTGCCCAAGCCTCCGCATCATGCATGTGGCCCCAAGGGCAGCTGGGCCAGTGGCCCTCCGCCCAAGTTCAAGGGTCCAACCTTCCTGGACGAGAGCCAGCCGGACATCTATACCTGCATCAGGGCAGAGGATTTCTTGCGGCTCTGCGAGGGGTGGTCTCCGAAGGTCCTCGCCCGAGTTGCCGCGCACCGTGCCGTGCTCCAGGGACAGCCGCAAGCCGCTGCGAAGTGCGCTCCGATGCGGCAGGATCGGTTGCAGTCCCAGCTCGCCGGCCAAGCAGAAAGCATAACGCCAAAGCTCAAGACGCTGCTCAGAAGGCGGTGGTGCACGCTGCGCGATGCCGACTGATGATTACGATGACGATGATGATGCTGATGCTGATACTGATGATGATGGTGATGATGGGCATGATGCTGATGATGCAGATGATGATGATGATGATGATGATGATGATGATGATGATGATGATGATGATGATGATGATGATGATGATGATGATGATGATGATGATGATGATGATGATGATGATGATGGTGATGATGCCAAGGTCTCCGCGGTTCAGCAGCTCGCCGAAACCCACGGGGTCAAAGGGGAGCTGGTGGCGGGGATCTTCGATGCGATTCTTCTCGAGGCTGCCAAGAAGAAGTCCAACACAGGTGATGCTTCAGCTGACTCGTCGGGTGGGTAATCAGGCTTGCCCGCGCTGGTCTTTCGCCACGGCCAATGTCAATGGCCCTTCTGGGGTTGAAACTATTATCATGCATCGTGATATTCAAAGCTTGCAGGCGCTAGCGGTCCAGAAACATCACTTCCTACGCGACCGGTATACTCTCTAGGAGCATGAGCTAAGGCACCTGCAGCGGAGAGCCACCCTGACACCAGCCACCGCCACTCGGGCTGGGGGCACGTCGGGAGGCTTGCTGCAGCGCATACCTTGGCATCTTGGTTTGTGCAAGCTCGAGTGTATCCCATCTACCCTTGCCAGGGGGAGAGCTCGGGCTCTTCATTGCTCAGCTTGGGCTCCAAGAGTTTTTTATGTTTTTGTTTTTTTTTCTTTCCCCTCGCAGCGTATTTGCATCGCAGTGAAAGCCTGCATCTGCGCAGTTGGTGCATCATCCTCGACGACATAGGCCAGGTCATCCAGAGCGCTTCGCTGCCATTCGTCCTCACGGGCGGTTTTCAGACGTTACCCTCAGCGTGGCAAGGCAGTGGCTGGGTTGATGCTGTTGACGGAGTGCGTTTGTCTCCTTCGTGTGTATTCTGCACGAATGCCGCCAAGTCGGGCGGCCGCACAATCGACTACAACGTGGTGTCCTGCGCGGCGAAGCTCGAGGTCTTGGTTGATGGAGGCGCTGCTGCACACTTTCCCGTCGAGCTCACCGTCGGCACTGTGGTGAGCACCAGCATGCAGTACCAGTTCGTTTAGGTGCCCAAGCGTTTTCCCGCTGGGGTGCTGGTTGGATGCAGGCGCCCGGACCCGTATCCCAGGTGGCAGTATTTTAAGATATGGCTCACAAACTTGATGTTGATGGCAGGTACCGTCTGCGGGTGGCAGCTGCTGAGATGGACTTAGCGAACATGCACGACATCGAATCGGACCTGCAGCCCGCTTTCTTTGGTCGTAGCCGTCCGCTTTGCATCGCTGTCGCAGATGCCCCTTTGCAACAGGCTTCACCTTTTCCTCGCCTCAGCCCTGCTGGGGCATGGTGGCGATTGGCTGCAAGGTGTCTCGAAACGCTCGGGCGTTGGCCATCGCCCGAGCTGCGCGCAGGCATGTTGAAGCTCGCTCACAAGTCGCAGTGTTAGTATCGAACCAGCGGCGCGCAGGCAGCCCAGGCTCGTCCGTGGCTTGCGTTGTTGCCTTTTGCCTGTGACCTGCCGTGCGAGATTGCTGCTCTTGCAGGGCAGGCCGCCAAGCTTGTCGCCGTATGGATCCATCGTGCTGCCGAGCAGGACAAGCTGGCTGGCTGGCGCGATTGGGTCCGCAGGCGCTCGCTCGGTGGCGCTGCCGCTCTGCGCGTTTTTAGCTTCCTGCCGCACCGTGGCACGCGGGTGGGTTGAACGCAGCAGGCGCACCGTGCGCACTTCAGGAGGAGGTGGAGTAGTTGAGTCGGGAGTGGTCGGAGTGGTGGGAGGTCGGAGCTAAGCACGAGGCCATCGAGTGGCCTGATCGTTTTAGGCCAGCTTTCCCCAGGTCCACGCCTGGGGAGTTCGAGCAAGTCGTTGCTAGTCCCCCGCGCAACTCTTGATGCGGTTTTGATCAGCCCTTCGGCAGCTTTGAGAACTCGCGGATGTTGCTCTCGAGGCCTTCGCAGACGCGTTGGTTGAACTAGAGGTAACTTGCAGGTGACCTGGTAATCTGGAGCCCTTTTTCCCAAGCGTGACGGTGGCTTGCGCCCCATCGCGCTGATCCACATCGTTGCTCGGTTGCACGGTTGACTCCGCAGGTCCTTAGTGGCCCAGTGGCAGGCCGCGCACCCTCGGCCGTTTGGGCGGTCCCCGGCTGGGCGCAGCAGCGGCGAACTGGTCTGGACTCGGTCGGCCGCCGCCGAGTGGGCTCGTGGTCGTGATTTTGCCAGCGGCCTCGTCCTGCTGGACTTGCAGAGCGCTTTCGAGCGCACCGGGCACTCTGAGCTCGTGCTCGCCGCGCGGCAGGCTGTCCGGGCCGTCTTCCCGGGCTGCCATCTCCCCGCGCCGACGTTGCAGTTGATGATGATGTTGTCCCTTGACGCAGTGCTTGTCGCTTTCGCCCGCGTGCATGTGGGCGTTGTTGTTGACGATTTTGGTCTGGGGCGCGAGGCCGACGCGGCGCGCGAGCTCACCGCTGCCGCGCAGCTCCTGCATCGAGAGTTTGCCGAGGTAAACGTGCTTATCGCTGTCGGGAAGTCTCGCATCGTGGCTACCTCTGCCTCCCCGCGGTCCCTCCTCGTAATTTACGCAGGTTGAAGGTGCGAGCAGTCAAGGTTGACCGCGACCTCGGCATTGATATCGGAGATGCCAAGGCGCGGCCGCATGCCACTCGTGCTCCAGGCAGGTGCCTGCTAAGAGGCGTGCCAGGAATATCCTGTCGCTTCGAGATCTCAACAAGCGTCGCGTCTGCGCAATCGGATTCAGAGTTCCGTGCGTTCGTCCACCTGGCACGGTGGAAATGTCCTCGGCAGCGCGGGGGCCGACATCAGTGCTGCGCGCGCAGCGCAGGCAGATCTGCAGACAGCGTTTAGCGTGGCGTTCGGTCTCGCCTGTGCTCTTGTTATCGCACAAGCCCACCATTGATCCGATTTACCTCCTCAATCTCGATCCCCTCCTCGCGTTTGCCGCGGCCGCGCGGGGCAGTTGGATGCCCGCGGGATTGCTGGATCAGGGTATTCGTTCGGATGTTGAGCGTTTCAAGGGGCATGGAAATCCTCGGCCCCGCATCCGCGGCCCTTGGTCGGCTTGCGCCGCGACCGCCCAGTGGGCCGGGTTCGAGGGCGACGGCTTCCCGTGGCGGGACCCAGGCATTGGAGTTCTTGTTTGGCTGCCCCTGGGACCCTGCTTCATAATTCGGCATGCAGGCTGCCCAGGCCTCGGCGAGCTGCAGGGTGGTGCCCCTCCAGAGTTTCTCACCCGTCTGGTTCTTTCCTGCCCCCCCCTGCCGCTTCTCTTTGCTGAGCGGCTGCTGGTGCGCGATGCCACTCTCCCCGCCGCCCCCCCTTCCACATCGTTGGTCCGGAGGAGGTCCGCAGGGGTGCTCAGGACATGTCTTCCTAGGCGGGGGCTGGCGTGGCCATGGCCCTCCGATTCACGCGCCAGCAGTCGCGTGGGCGATCGTTGCTGTTGCTCCCGCGTAGCCTTGCCGTGCGCTCTCTGTCTCTGTATCTGTCCTTCCTGTGCCGCGCAGAGATTGACGCTGCAGAATTGTTCGCACTTCTTCGCGGGTTGCAGCAGGCGGCCCCGGGAGCGGCGATGTTGACCGCCTATATATATATGTATATATATACATATATATATATATATATATATATATATGCGGTCGCGATGCACGTTGCGCTTCCTCTAGTGCGTGGGCGGGGGTCTGGGCGTTAGCGTGGGGGCGGGTGTCGGAATGGAGGGGATCGAGCACGCGCGCGTGCGCGCGGTCACAGGGCGCTGCACGGAGGCGCGCGTGCAGGCTGGCCTCTCCGCTCGCCGCCTTGAAGGCGGGCAGCGATCTCGCGGACGACTGGGCCCACACGGAAGGCGCGTCCGTGTCCCTGCCCCGCTCCGTGAGCCCAGGCGTGCGAAGTCCCTTGCGATTTCGACTCCAAAGTGAGCGCTGCGGGTCGCCCGAACGAGCAGCGGAGCTTGAAACCCCCAGAAGCCCTCGCTGCAAGTGCTGCCCCCCCCCCCCCCCTCCCGCGAGCACCCCCATGGATGCTTGCCCGTGCTGACCTGGCCGATGTGCGAGTTGTGCTCTCTGGCGGATTGCAGCCCGTTGCTCACCTATTCCAGTTAGTCAGCAAGTGCTGGGTCGTGGTGCGCGTCTGATGCGGGCTCGGGGGAGCCAACATGCCCGCCGAGTTGAAAGGTGCATGCCCAGGGCAGCCTGCCCCAGAAACCGACGGTGCGCGCGTGCTGGCCGGCCTTGCCCGCGCGCCCGCCAGATATCCCTTGAACAGGGAGTGGCGCTATGCTGCGCAGCCCCCGGGCGTCCTCCTCCCCGTCCTCCTCCTCCTCCTCCTCCTCCTCCTCCTCCTCCTCCTCCTCCTCCTCCTCCTCCTCCTCCTCCTCCTCCTTGGCGGGCGAGAGCTCATCGGCACGTCAGTCGCCTTGTCCCTCGTGGAAGCGCCGCCCGCCTCGGGCCCTCGGGCCACGCGGTAGCGCAAGTGGCCTGCTGGCGCCGCCCGCCTCCGGATCCGTCCATGCGGCGGCGCGTGCGGGGAGGGGGAGGAGGAGGAGGAGGAGGAGGAGGAGGAGGAGGAGGAGGAGGAGGAGGAGGAGGAGGAGAGAGGAGGAAGAGGAGAAGGA
The DNA here is from genome assembly GCA_963575745.1 of Prorocentrum cordatum. Classification (NCBI taxonomy): domain Eukaryota; class Dinophyceae; order Prorocentrales; family Prorocentraceae; genus Prorocentrum; species Prorocentrum cordatum. Next base: position 135,077 of record CAUYUJ010020512.1, on the reverse strand, counting down.
GGAGGGAGAGGAGGAGGAGAGTAGAAGGAGGAGGAAGAGGAGAAGGAGGAGGAGGAGGAGTAGGAGGAGGAGGAGGAGGAGGAGAGAGGAGGAGGAAGAGGAGAAGGAGGAGGAGGAGGGAGGAGGAGGAGGAGGAGGAGGAGGAGGAGGAGGAGGAGGAGGAGGAGGAGGAGGAGGAGGAGGAGGAGGAGAAGGAGGAGGAGGAGGAGGAGGAGGAGGAGGAGGAGGAGGAGGAGGAGTAGGAGGAGGAGGAGGAGGAGGAGGAGGAGAGGGAGGACGAGGGCGACGACGACGACGACGACGACGACGACGGCGACGGCGACTGCGACGCCGACGACGAAAACGACGACGACAACGAGCGGGCGAAACAATGGAGGAGGAGGAGGATCTGGAGCTACGGGAACAGATGGGGCGACGATGATTATGGCGGAGGTGATGGTGATTGATGGTGGTTGTGATGCTGGCGGTGGCGATGGTGATGGCGATGCCGATGGCTATACTGATGGAAGGAGGGGAATGAGTTGGAGCAGGACGGTCAGGAGGAGGAGGAGGAGAAGGGGAGGATCACCTGTATCACGAGGAGTAGCGGGAGGGTCAGGATGGGGAAACCGATGGATCATCTCCTGCGTCGCGCGCTTTCGATGTGCGGGGCCAGGTCGTTGCCGCACGCGCGCGTGCGAGGAACACCGTCGGCTTGCATGCGCCAGCACGTGCGGGAAGTCCCCTCGCACCCGCAATTTCTCCTCGGCTTCTTTTTGCCTTTCCGCTCCTCCTCCTGCTTCGTCGTCCTCCTCTAGTTCCTCCTCAGTCTCCTTCCCCCTCCGTTTCCCCCTCCTCCTCCTCCTCCTCCTCCTCCTCCTTCTCCTCCTCCTCCTCTTCCTCCTCCCCCTCCCCCTCCTCCTCCTCCTCCTCCTTCTCCTCCTCCTCCTCTTTCTCCTCCTCCTCCTCCTCCTCCTCCTACTCCTCGTCGTCGTCGTACCCCTTGTCCTCCAACTCCTCACTCACTGTTGCAGGCAGTGCGGGGGCACAAAGTGCAAGTCCGCTGGCTGGGCGTCCGTGCCCTCATCCACAACCCCTTTTTACCTATGTCCTAAGATGGGGTTCTTGTTATTACTCTGACGCCGCCGACTCCTCAGTCAGGCCTCCTTCCGTTCTCGTCTCCTGCTGTTTAGATTCGTCCATACTCAGATTTCTTCGCGCTTGTACTACTCAGAGTTGTTCACATTCAGATTCAATCATACTCATACTCTTCGGATTCACTCATGCCAAGACTGTCGCAGTCATTCATTATATGCAGAAGATTCGGAGGATGTCTCAGGTGGAGTGTTGGTTTCAGTACCCCTAAGGGGAGACGTCAGAGGGGTAGCGCACGGCCTCTCAGCGGTTTGCCTGTTGCGGTGCCCAACTTCGTTTGTGTTGATAGCAGTTTGTGAAGATGTCACAGGCGGGGCGCTGGTTTCAGTACCCCTGAGAGGACCCGCCAGGGAGTATTGCATGGGCACGTTCGCAGCCAGTTTGTGGGGATGTCTCAGGCGGTTTGCCTGTGTTGTGGCTCAACATTTTTTGCTGTCGGAACAGATTTGGAGGATATCTCAGGCGGGGCGCTGGTTTCAACACCCTTAAGGGCGTTGGTTTCCCTCTCTCTCTCTCGCCCTTCGCCCCGATGCCACATGCAGACGGCTTCTTTTTGCGTTGCCAGCTAGGCCCGGTGCCAAGTGCGGACGGCCAAAGCGGAGGCGCAAACCGCCAGGGTGCCATTTGTAGCACTTGCCTTTTGCACGCCATATGCCTACGTTTTTTTTTGTTTTGCGTTGCCAGTCAGGCCCGGTGCGAAGTGCGGGCGGTCAAAGCTGAGGAGCTTATCGCGAGGTGCCGTTTGACGCGCTTGTCTTTCGTGCTCTTCCCTGGTGCTTCGGACGCGGTACCAGTGGACTTCTTTGCCTTGGCAACAAATGCTCTAACATATGCATGTCAATGACTGTGTACATGTGTTGAATGTGCAGCCGAGCTGCGCGCACGTGTGTTCGTCGCTCACATGGACGCGCTATTTGATCAATCCTGTCATAGACATATGATCACCGTGGCACGATCCTAAAGCATGAGATGCGCATCTAGCTCAGATGGCTAGACGCTCAAATACATATCCCGAATCCACCTTCTCTTGTAAAAGAGATCCACGTATGGGGAGCCTCAGGCAGTAAGTATTTTTCCTTCCGTCTCCTTCCCCAGCCATCTCCTTCTCGTCGTCGTCGTCGTCGCCGTCGTCGTCGTCGTCGTCGTCGTCGCCATCGTCGCCGTCGCTGCCGCCGCCGCTAGGGCCGTCGTCGTCGCCGCCGCCGCCGCAGCCGCGGCCGCCGCCGCCGTCGCCGTCGCAGTCGCCGTCGCCGTCGTCGTCGTCGCCGTCGTCGTCGTGTTTGTCCTCCTCCTCCTCCTCCTCCCCATCCTTCTCCTCCTCCTCCTCCTCCTCCTCCTCCTCCTCCTCCTCCTCCTCCTCCCCATCCTACTCCTCCTGCTCCTTTTCCTCGCCCTTCTCTTTTACTCCCCCCTCGGACCGTCCATTCCATGGGTAGTGATCCTCCTCCTCTTCCTCCCTCTCCTCCTCCACCTCCTCTTCTTCTCCTCTTCTCTTCCTCTTCTCCTCCTCTTCTTTTCTCCTCCTCCTCCTCCTCCTCCTCCTCGTTGTCCTCCTCCTCCTCCTCGCCCCCTTCTCCCTTCAAGATGTAAACCAAAAATGATTAAATCCGTTGCCATTTTGGCTCATGCCATCTTGGCTCAAGCCATCTTGGATCAAATGGCCATATATCGAGGCAGCTGGCCAGGTCAGCTCGGGTCTGTCTTCAGGTTCGGCCCTCGACGCAAGGGTTTTGGGGCAGGCCCTTTTGGCACGACCTCATCCAGTCTCACTTTCGCAAGTTGTGAGTTCAGAGTCACCCGCGCAGCCATGGGAGATGCCGCGCCTGAGTGGTTCTCGGCCTTCGTCACAGGACAGTTCGCTGCATTGACGAAGACGGTCACCGACGCGAACAGCCAGCTGACGGGCCAGGTCAAACAACTGGACGGGCGGATGGCTGCACTCGACATCAAAGTACAGCAGATGGAGATACGTATCCAGGCTTCAGAAGAAGCTACGAAGACAGCATCAGTGACAGCCTCCATCACGCTTGGCACAGACAGGACGAAGCGGGCTAGAGTGGGTATGACAATTGGGACAGACACCAGCGATTCATGTAGAATGTGGGTGAGTGGATATCCACGCGCTGTTCTTGCTGCCGCGAGACAGACGACCTGGCAGCAGCTCCAGCAAGGAGCACCGAGCCACCTCATGGACGGCACCACAGCGCACTTTGCAAAAACGAGTCACAGTTTCTCCATCCACTTCAAGAGTGAGGACACGGCAAATAAATTCAAGGAGTGGTTCATCCAGCAGCACCTTCAATGGATTTTCACAAAGTTGCCTTTTGGGCTTTCCGACGTTACAGGACGGCCCAAGAGGCGCCCAAGACCGCCCCAAGACGGCCCAAGAAGCTTCCAAGAGGGCCCCAGGACAGCCCAAGAGGGCCCCAAGACGGCCCAAGAGGCGCCCAAGATGGCCCAAGAGGGCCCCAAGACGGGCCCAAGAGGGGGCCCAGAGGGGGACCACGAACCGCAAGCTCGAGCCTTCCGCCCCAAGAGGCCGCCAGGAGGCCCCAAGGAGGCCCCTCAAGAGGCCCCAGGAGACCCCCAAGAGGCCCAAAGGAGGCCCCGAGAAGCCCCAAATCGGCCCCCAAAATGCTTCGAACCTGCTTCCAGGAGGCCTCCGACAGGTTCAGAGGCTCCCGAGAAGCTACGTCAAACTCCCAGCGAGCGGCCGGACGAGGCCCCCCAAAAAAATCCCAAGAGGGTTCCAGTATTTGTATCCTTCAGCGCTCTCTGGCCTTCTTCCCCCTGCCCCCTTCCCTGCGACTTTCGTTGACTCAAGCTCGCCTCCTCTCCATTTCCTCTCTCTGCCTCTCTCTCTGTTTTTTTTTCTTTCTCTCTCTCTCTCTCTCCATCTCTCTTTCTCTCTCTCTCTCTCTCTCCTTCGCTCTCTGTCTGTCTGTCTCTCTCTCCCTCTCTTTCTCTCTTTCTCTCTCTTCCTTTCACATTCTGTGTCCTTGCGACCTTCTGCAGTCCCCGACGTCGCCACGGCTGGATCCGCTCGAGCGTGTCTTGTGATGTGCGGCGGTGCGAAGCCCGTCCCACTGATCAAGGCACAGGTACGAAATGATGGGTCCATCATTTCTTGCCTTCCCATGTGCGTTTTCCCAATCGATTCCTGGGCCCGAGGTCGCAAAAATTACGACGTCGGAGGTCTGGGGAGGCGGGAAGCACGACCTGGACCTCCGACGTCTTGGAAAAATCACGACGGCGGTTTTTGTTAATTTTCGGCCTCCGGGGCCCCTCGCAGGTTCCCGGGACCGTCAGAAAACGACTCAGGATGAAAACGACTTGGGCTACAGGGCTATTGGGCTACAGGGCTATAGGGCTGTAGGGCTATAGGGCTATAGGGCTAGGGCCATAGGGCTATAGGGCTATGTGGGCTATTCGGCTATTGGGCTATAGGGTTGTTGGGCTGTAGAGCTATGGGGCTATAGGGCTACAGGGCTATAGGATCAGAGGGCTATAGAGCTAAAGGGCTAGATGGATATAGGGATATAGGGCTATTGGGCTATAGTCCTATAGGGCTATACGGCTATAGGGCAACAGGGCTACAGGGCTATAGGGCCCCCCCAGGCACCCCGGCACCCGGGCACCGGGCACCCAGGCACCCAGGCACCGGGCACCCGGGCACCCGGGCACCCGGGCACCCGGGCACCCGGGCACCCGGGCACCCGGCCCGGCCGCATGGGGCCGGAATCTTGCCGAACCTCATCGAACCTTTTAATCCGCCAGGACCCTTACAGAGGCAAGCTCTGATTGGGTACTAACCCATGGCAACCGCCGCTACCTTCGTCGCCGCGATCGCCGCCGTCTTCATCGCCGCCGTCGTCGACGTCCTCGGGTTCTGTTCGGGCACCCTCTGGCCATCTCGTGGGGCACGCTGGGGGATTATCAGAGGCATCCGTGCGTATCCTGAGGGGCCCCGCGACTTCCCCCAGAGACTCTCACTACAGAAACTCCTTTCGTATTCCGGCCAGAAGCATCCAGAAACGATGTACATTAGCCCTGGCGGGGGGGATGATGGCGATGGTGATGTTCATGATGGCGACGGTGACGATCCTAGCTAGAACCTAAGCGCGCGCGAAGCGCGCGCGTGGTTCTAGTTCAATGGAAGGGTGCTCGAGACGGATCATGTCATGCTCTGCGTATTCGCACCGACCTCCCAGATGACGTCCGCCATCGACAGAGACGCATGTCACATTTATGGGCGCCGATCGTTCAGTTCTTGAAGAATAACAACAAGTACCAAGCCGACTATAAGATCGGCGCAAACAGGTTCCGCCACGAGTTCTTCATCCGCACATCCGATGACTTATTCATCCCGGCAAAAGATGAACAGGACGGGCTCGGCGGGCTGGTGCCCAAGCCCAACGAGAGCGACCTCGCCTCCTGGGGCATTCCCGTAGACCAGGTGCAGCAGTGGATTGACGGATGTGGCAGTGCACGCTGATGGTCTCCGACGCCAGCTTCTTCGGTGGCACGCTGCGCGGGGACGACAGCGGACCTTGCCACAAACACGAACTCGCAGATCACATGCTCATCGTCTTCATGCTCCTCGTCCACGTCGAGCGCCTCTTCTTCTTGCTCTCCTGACGCTGTTCACGATCTGGCTAGCCAGCCAGACGATCCCCATTTTTTGCAGCCGTTGCCGCCTCTGACGGTTCCCCGACCGGCCCTGTGGCCAGCATGCAGTGCACCAGCAGCCTTTTCTCCCCACCTCCTCGCTTGATATCGTTTCCTGGAATGAACCTGGTCTCTTCGGCTCGGCGCGGGCCCGTCGTCAGATGAATGCCTCGATTAGATGCAAGAAATTCCTCGGACTCTGTAAGCGCCGCGACATTGTTTGTGTTCAGGGGCTCACGGGACTATCGCCGACGCCAACTGTATACGACAAGAATTTCGACATGAGAATGTGGGTTGCACTATGTTTCAGGGCTCCACCAGGGCTGGAGGGCTTGTCACTTTCAGCGCTGCTGATCTTGCACATCAGTTTCATGCCATTCAACGCCGTGCGATTCAGGAAGGCAGGATGCTAATGAGTGTCATGTTGGGGGGGCAAAGGGATTTTGGCCATCAGGAATGTCCATGCGCCGAACACGTGCGAGTCGCGAGCAGTCTATGCATCCAGCCTTGACGAGCTACTTGAGGTTTTACCCCCTGCCGAGCAGTGTTTTTTTTCAATTATCTTGGGGGGCTGGAAGTTTACCTTGGAGGAGGAAGGGAGGATGTGTCCTGACGGGGCGGGTTGGTCCCGAGGTGGCACGCGTTTCCACGCGCTCTTTGACCAGAAGTGATCGGACTGGATTGAATTCTTTCAAGCAGATGACACCCGTCGGGAGATGAGGGGCGGGAACATTGCCCACGCTGCGCGTTTCGATCGCATGTGCTCCAACATTCCATCGGCGGTCGCGGCTGACCTTACTATTCGTGCTTCAGTTATAGGTAAGCTCTCTCAGGCCCGCGTCCCTGATCATATCCCAGCGTTGGTCGCGATTGACACTTTGAAGCCCCCCGCTGGCCTGAATAGCGGGGCCCCCAACTGGATTAGCAAGAACGAATAAGAACGAAGTCTATCAAGAACTACTTGGCACGGAGCTTAACAACAAAGCCGTGGAGTTTCATTCGCTTGATGCTGCTGGTACTCTGAAGGCTGTTAAGGCGATCGTGTGCTCAGTGGTCAAGCGCGCGCGGCATCTCCTTTCCAATCCAGTTGTCTCGACACTGGTTTGAAGCATCACTGGCGCATGGTAGCCCTGAGGGGGGTGCGTGCGCAGCAGGGCCACGTGGCGCGCAAGGCTGCCAGTTGCTATCCAGAGTTTCAGAGGTTCTTTGACTGCGAGACCCTGCTCTGTCACGACCGCCATGGTCTTTGCGAATTGACGCAGGAGGTTTATGGTAAGATTTTAGTTGAGGAGGCGGAGATTTAGAACGATAACAGCATGACGATGATACCAAGAAAGCTGCACTAGCAAAATACGGAGGAAGATTGAGCTTTGGAGGAAATTCAGCAGGCGAACCTATCTCACTGCCGCACTAGACGCTAACAGAAGCCCCTGAACTACACTCGAGCAGTCGGCCAACGTGCTTGCTGAATATTGGGGCGGTGCTTAATTTCGCCAGCTACGGAAGATCGTTCCAGGTGGGCGAAAATTCTGAAACATGTTCAGATGGTTCCCGGGGACCTCGGGGTTTCCTGGAAGGTTGAATATGATACTTTTTTGAACATATACGACACTGCCGCAACTCGATGCCCGGACCAGACGGTATTCCATATGCGTGCTGGCGGATTGGAGATGTGCCGAGATACTTCTACAATTTTTATCCTGCGATTACCGATGGAAATGTTTCAGAGCTGCCTGACGATATGGGGGAACTACTGATGGTTGTCCGACCTACGGGTGAGCAGGAGGGGGACGGGACAGGGAACGTTATTCCGGATGCAGCATGCACGCGCCCGCTCTCCATGTCTATCACCGATGCGGAGATCCTCTCTGCTGCGTCCTGCCACCCATTGAATGAGCTCTCTAAAGTGACTGTCGCACCCCTCCAGAAGTGTGTTATAGGTAGACAAATGCTCACGAATGTAGCGCAGGCAGAAAATTGGGGGCTGCAACAAGAGTTGCTCGTGCGTGACTCGGCTGCCATCCTCTCGACTGATTTCTCCGCTGCTTTCCCGTCGCTTCTGCATGTTTGGATGTTTGCTGTGTGCAATACTATGAATGCCCCCCTCCTTCATCACTAACTTCTACTTCATGCTCTAAAAGAATAGCCAGGGCGCGGTAACTCCCGGCGGGCAGGAGTTCGGAAGCTTTCCTTTCCAGAGGGGGGTGCGTCAGGGCGACCCTAGCTCTATGGCCTTCTTTTGTCTTTGCATTGATCCTGTATTGCGATGGATGCAACATGCCCCCCCCCCCCCCCCATGTTGCTCTGTGCCTTGCATATGCTGACGACTGTCTTGATGGAATGGTGGATGTCTTTCGCTCGACTACTTCCGCGTGGCGCATGCTTCTCGTCCTCGAGTCAGCTATTGGGCCGGCGCTCAACTTTCGCAAGTGCACTGTTCTGATATGTGGGAGGGTTAGGAAGGAGGAGGTCAGTGACATGATGTCCAAGGAGGCGAGGGGCTTGGAGTTGGTGGGGGTAAGTTCTGCTATCAAGTACTTGGGGCTGTATATTGGCCCAGATGCTGCTGGTGTGGCACGGAGTGCCCCGCTGTCGAAATTTGTTGCAAGATGTGCGATGGTCCGAGAGCTCGCCCCTGGATATGCGATGACAGTTTCTACCTTTTTGGTAATGTGCCTTTCTGCGCTCCAGTCTGTCCTCCCGGTTGAACCAGTCACGCCGCAGGTCATGCGTATATGCAAGCACGTGTTACAAAGCCCTACGAATGGCCCATGCAATGCGTTCTCGTATGACATGCTTGTCTCGCTCCAGAAGCTCGGGTTCAGTATCGAGTCCCCAGGTATTGCTGCTCCCTCGCGCGCCTGCCGCGCCCGTCTCGCTGTGAAGCGCCCTGGCATTCGCGAGTGCTGGGGCGAGCTGCTGAAGCTCACTGAGAGCAGCGCAATACGTTATGCGAGAGTTGTCGACCCACGGGGATGGCATCGCAGGTCGTTTTTACTTAAGATGTTTGAGGTGGTGCAGAGTGTCCAGAATATTGTGCAGCTCTCCGATCTTCCCCCTGATGCTCCCCAGCGGAAGCTCTACGCCCGTCTCCACGCCCTTTTTCTTCCCGGACCTACGGTGTTTGAAGGCTTTCAGTATCGACTGAGAAAGTGGCTGCCTGAAGTGGATCGCAGTAATCTCTCCCATCTTGTCCTTCAAAACCGACGCAACGCAGCGGCGACTTCCCCTTGCCTTGCTACGTGTGTTCTTCGTACCTGCACGCGTGCTGTGTGTACGAGTGCTCGCTCCCAGTCTCATCCTCGTGGCCGTATCCTTGGGTGCGCTCATCGGGAATATGGGTTTGATATGTCTCGGGACTATGATGATCTACGTCATTACAAATTCTGCCATCGCTTCCGCGAGTAATGTGTCCAATGGATGGGCACTGCGTTTCCAATTGCCCCTGTGATGATTCCATGGATCGCCACGCTGATTCAGCTCTATCTTCTTTCCCCGAATGTGTCGCTGCTGTGTGCGTGCATGTGTGATGCTTTCCTGCGTGCTTACCACTAAGTGAGGCTGAGCCTGCCTGACACGGCCCAGCAAAACTTTGAAGCTCGCCTCCGTCTTTTGACTCGGAGGCATGTGGCTGTTGCCGAGGCGTGGGTTGACCTCCGTGCAGGGCCTGGGTGGCTTGTCCCTGCTGTCTCAGGGTATGCAATGAACTTCAGGGGCAGTGTCGTCTCTGAACGCTGGCCTTTGGCTCTGGCCGTTGTGCCGCTGGGGAGGTGGCGCGGCGTTCATCATCTGATCGTGGCCCACGGACACTGTGCGGCCAAAACCAAAGCCCTCGCAGTACCCGGTCCCGGAGCTGGGGGGGTGGCGGTTGAAACCCCGTGGCTAGTGACGCATTTGAGCGGAGACGAAATGGCGACAAGGCAAAAAAATGTAAACCAAAAGTGATAAAAGTGGTAGTCGGCCTCCCCACCCCCCCTCGTCTCTACACCTCCTCACCTCCCCCGCCGCCCCCTTCCCGCCCCCTCCTCTCCCGAGGCCTCCTCGTCCTCCGCGGCCTCCCCCTCCGAAGCCTCCTCTGAATGGAGCCCTCCGCGCGGGCGAGCCGAGCCGAGCCGTGGGGGGGTCCGCCGAGAGGACGTCGGCCAGCTGGTGGCCGCATCTCGCCTGCGTTGGCAGAGCGCGCAGCAGCTGCTGCACAACATCCGCGGGCAAATCAACGACCGCGCCGAGTTCGACGAGGACCTCGCGAGGCGCCTCAGCCTGAAGGCGAGCGTCGCGGAAACCCCGAGTGTGGGGCTCCAGGGGGGGCACCGCCTCGCTCCCCCGGCGCGTTTCGCTGGAGGTTTCTCATCGTGCTCCCGCTTTCGCCAACCAAGACCGCATGCCATTGCAGAGTCCCGCAGGGGGGGCGGGGAATCCGCCAGCCGTTTGTTTCAGACATCCTCACTCGTGATTCAAGATTCGTGCTCTCGCCTGACATGCCGTCGACGTGCCCGGTATGCCCCCTTGCCTCCGCGAGCCGGCGCCTCATCAGGCGCGCGGCTCGGGGCGGGCATCGACAGGGCGACCGTCGCCCGCGCGGCGGGGGAAGTGGACCGGCGCGGGGCGCGGGAGGGGGGTGCCGCGAAATATCGGTCGAGAGATGCGACAAATCAGAGAGTCCGAGCCACTCGGCGCCCCTTTGCCCCGCCGGCTGCCCCCGCGCGCGCGGGCGATCGCGAGAGGCGGCTCGAGGACATCCTGACCCTTGGGCAGAGCGTGCCTGCTCCAGGGGGCCATGGCGACGCCTTGCTTGAGAGCGCCGGTGCCTTCCCCTCTTCTGCGGCAAAGGGGCGAGCGGCTTCGCGGCCGAACCGAGCGGCCTCCTTGCTAGATAGTCTGATGCGTGCAGTGGAGAGAAGGGGGGCCTTCTCAGAACGGGTGTATTCCGCGGTGTAATGTCACACGTTCGTTCGGGCAAGATTCTTTCAGTGATGATGGGGCTTCCTCGCGCGAGCTTCAGCATCGCTGGGGGTCGGAACAGAGTTAAGCGGAGCCTCGCTTGTCCGACGGGAGTGCCAGGCTTGAGTGCTAGTGACCAAATCCAGGTCGACCAGGGGAACCTTCTTGATGAGTGTAGCTGCGCGCGTCCCCCGAGGGCGTCAGAAAATGGGTGGGGGGGGCGTGGATCGTCGAGAACCCGCATTGAGAAACATATGCGATGCAGGACGTGTCCCGCGGGCCGCTCGTCTTCCAGGTCGCGGTGGATGCTTGTCAGTTCAAAACCAGGTGGGGGAAAATCACTCGCATCCTATGTAGGCGGGCTGATGAGCTTGACCCTGTTCGGCTGTCTCGTCGGTGTCGAGGGCGGGGCGAGTGCTCGCGAACGGGGCGGCTTCATTACACAGTCGAAAGCGACCGCCCCGAATGGATCCGCTTGGACTCGAACTTCTCAGCAATGTCCGCCGTCCCTGTGCAGATCGCTGGTGCACATCCTCCTTCTGAATACGAGGGCCACGCGCCCCCCCCCCGAAATCTACACTTTCCCAGCCCCAGAGAGCATCCTAATTTGTGATTCGGAATACCAGGATTTGAATCATTATTTGTCCTATGTGTGTCGTCCGTTTCGCCGTCCGAGCCGCCGCAAAGTCCTTGGACCTACCGCCGCTGTTGGTATGCGCGCTATATCATGGTAGTGCGAGGCACAGTCGTGATCGAGTGGGTTCACAGCGATATCGACTACGCAATCCTCTCATTGCCACTTCAATGCCGAAGCTGTTCCCCATCCCGGCAAACCCAGGATTGCAGGAATTTGCTAAGTATGCACTCGTTGTTTATGTCATCCGCTTCGCCGTTCGAGCCGCCGCATTGCTCTTCTTAGGCATATTGCACATGCTGAGAGACGCACCATCTCATGGTGATGATGACGATGGTGTTGATGATGATGACGGTGATGATGATATTGTTGATGATGATGATGATGATGATGATGATGATGATGATGATGATGATGATGATGATGATGATGATGATGATGATGATGATGATATATGATGATGATGATGATGATGATGATGATGATGATGATGATGATGATGATGATGATGATGATGATGATGATGATGATGATGATGATGATGATGATGATGATGATGATGATGATGATGATGATGATGATGATGATGATGATGATGATGATGATGATGATGATGATGATGATGATGATGATGATGATGATGATGATGATGATGGGCGCTGGTGTTGATTACGGCGATGATGGTGCTACTTGGGCTGCTGAAGATGCTGGTGGTGGTGATGTTGCTAACGATGATGGTGATGATGCTGCTGATGATGCTGCTGCTGATGATGAGGATGATGATGCTGCTGCTGCTTATGATGGTGATGATGCTGCTGCTGCTGATGATGTTGATGATGACGACGATGACGACGGGGAAAAGGGAGGAGAGAGAGAGAGAGAGAGAGGGAGAGAGAGAGAGAGAGGGAGAGAGAGAGAGAGAGAGAGAAAGAGAGAGAGAGAGAGAGAGGGAAAAGAGGGCGAGGAGGAGCAACAGTGAACCGGGGAGGAGCAGGAGGGGCAGCAGAGCTTCGCGCCAGGGCAGGGGGCGCAGGAGGAACCAGGCAGGCGCGGAAGGAGTCCGACCGGAGCCTCGCGAGGCGCCCGAGCGGTGCGCAGAATCCTCTGGCTGTGACGGCCGCCGCGCGCGCTGGCCATCGGGTCTGGCGCCGGCAGGCGAGCAAGCGGGAGGCGGAGGACATCCTGCACGCCAAGAGGGCCGCGCAGTGGATCCAGGAGGACAAGTCGGACGCCGCGTTCCTGGTCGACCTCCAGCGGTACTGCGCCGCCCGCGTCGTCGAGGCGGGCGGGCCGCGGCGTGGGGGGAGCCGCGGCCCTGGAGCCCCCCTCCTGGACAGGGCCGCCGGATCCTGCGACCCTCCCCCGGACGCGGAGGGCGAAGGGGAGGGGGAGAGGAAGGGGAGGCGGATGGGGGAGCGGAGAGGAGCATGGTGCACGGGCAGGCTACGTATCAGGCGATCGCAAACATGGATCAATGGGGGCGTGGATCAGCGGCGGGCCCCGTTCCCATGGGGAAGTCGCGGGCTTCCGCCGCCGAGCGAGGCGGCACCGGCCGCATTTTGGGAGGGGCACCTCCCCCGATCCATGGATTTGGCGACCGCGCGCCAAGACCGCGCGCCAAATCCATGGATGGCTAAGCCATGTTTGCGCGCCCCCGACAGTAGGCGCGCTCGCGCCTCACGTCTGGCATCCCGCTCCTCCCGCCCACCCCTTGGAGGGGACCCCACCCGATGGGAAGGGGTCCCCTTCCCATCGGGTCGAATCCTCGTCTCCCCGCCGAGTGGGGTGGCCAATGGGGCCTTGATGCCGCATGTGCGAGCGCAGGGTCAAGGCGCTGAAGCAAGGACCGTTTTGTGATCGTTCCCCCAATCAGAGCTTGCCTCTCTAGGGGTCCTAGCGGATTCATATGGTTAGGTGAGGTTTGTCGCCGACTTCCGCGGCCCGCCTGGGTGCCTGGGTGCCCGGGTGCCCGGGTGCCCAGGTGCCCGGGTGCCCTGGTGCCCGGGTGACTTATAGCCCATAGCCCTATAGCCCAACAGCCCCATAGCATTATAGCCCAATCGCCTTGTAGACCCATAGCACTACAGGCCTATAGCCTTACAGCCCTATAGTCCTATAGCCCTATAGCCTTATAGCCTGATAGCCTTATAGCCCTATATCCCTATCGCCCTAGAGCCCTATAGCTCTGTAACCCTGTAGCCCTATAGCCCTGTAGCCCTATAGTCCCACAGTCCTATAGCCCTACAGCCCTATAGCCCAATAGCCCTATAGCCGTATAACCCTATAGCCCTATACCCTTATAGCCTTATAGCATTATAGCCCTATAGCCCTATAGCCCTATTGTTATGTAGCCCTATAGCCCTATAGCTCTATATGCCCTATAGCTCTATAGCCCCCCTATAGTCCTCATAGCCCTGTATCCCCATAGCCCTATAGCCCTATGGTCCTGTAGCCCTATAGCCCCATAGCCCTTTAGACTCATAGCCCTATGGCCCTCTAGCCTTATAGCACAATAGCCCCAGAGTCTCAGAGCCCCAGAGCCCCATAGCCCTACAGCCCTATAGTCCTATAGCCCTATAGCCCTACACCCTAAAGCCCTATAGCCCTATGGCCCTATAGCCCTATGGCCCTATGGCCCTATACCCCTATAGCCCCATAACCCTATAGCCCCATAGCCCCATAGCCCCATAGCCAAAAATCCCTATAGCCCAATAGCCCCATAGCCCTATAGCCCTAAACAAACTTTGATAGGGTTTTTCTCCGGTCTCATGTTTCGTTATTCTTTGTTCAGCCGATCGGCGCGGGCCCCCAGACCCGCCCTCCCCCCCAAACCCGCCCTCCCCCCCCCCCTGGAGTAGATCTTGGCCGTTTTTGGCGCCTGCTCCGAGCGGGTGGAGCCTCCCCCATGTGGCGCACTGTTGCACACAGTCGCATTACGCAGAGGCCGAGGCAGTCATGGACGAATGAATTGTACAAGCATGCGAAGAGAGTCTGCGAGAGCAATGCGTATGATTTTCGACGGCTCGCGGCAATCCCAGCAGAAGCCTGGAAAGCCGCTGTGCGACACTGCTGCCCATAGTGTTGCACTACTGCCCGTGTGCTTCGACACCCGGCTTGCATTCATTCATTCCCTCCCCTCCCGCGCAGCGTCGAAGCGCCGCATACGACAACGCCTCCCGAGGGCTGCGGCCCGAGAGTGGCGCCCTCCGCGCGCCGCCGGCCCTCCGCCGCAGGCCGCGGGCGGGGCTCGCGGCAGGAGGCGAAGGGGCGGAGGAGGAGGAGGAGGAGGAGGAGGAGGGGGAGGCGGAGGAGGAGGAGGAGGAGGAGGAGGAGGAGGAGGAGGAGAAGGAGGAGAGGGAGGGGGAGGGGGAGGAGGAGGAGGAGGAGGAGGAGGAGGAGGAGGTGGAGGAGGAGGAGGAGGGGGAGGAGGAGGGGGAGGAGGAGAAGGAGGAGGAGGAGGAGGAGGAGGAGGAGGAGGAGGAGGAGGAGGGCGCCCCCCGAGGCGCCGCCGGCCGACGGCGGCGCTCCCCTCGGAGCGTCGGCGCGAGGCGCCTGCCAGCTGGACGGCGCGCGCCACCTTCGGCCCCGGAGGGCCTCGGCTCGCGGGGGCCTCGGCCCTGGCCCGGGCCAGGGAGCGCCTCTTCGTGGCCGAGGCTCGCCGCGGCGAGCGGGGGCCCTCGCCCGCTGGCGGCGGGGGCGTCGGTTCGGGAATGTGCCCAGGCGGCTTCAGATCCTGTGGACGGCTTCTTGTCCTCCTCCTCCTCCTCCTCCTCCTCCGTCCTCCTCCTCCTCCTCCTCCTCCTCGGGGGCGTCGTCTGATGCGTTCCGCTGGTTTTGGCCCCGTGGCCAAGGGCTCTCCTCGACGCATGGCCTTATGGTGACGGCGGCGGTGATTCAAGGGAGGATGAAGTACCCCGACCCCCACCATCGGCGCTTACTAAGCAGCACGGGGCGTTTACGAATCAGCCCTGCCCTGTTCGATCCCTCCCCTGGGTGCGTGTACCAAAGGCTTCGCTCGTCGGGGTGCTTATTATGAGGGTGGTTCTCTGCCCTCCAGTGATCGACCAGTGCCTCCACTGGCGTTCCACCGGCTTTCAGACCCTGGGCCCTTCGTCCCACGGTTCCTTCTCCAATGCCGTCACCGTGCTCTGCGCCCCTTGTGGCAGCACGATGGCGCCAGGGGGGCAGGGTCGGCGGCGAGCGAGAGGGGAAAGAGAGCAGGAGAAGGTTCTCTCGGAGGGCGGCGGGGACTTCTCCGAAGCCCTCGCGCCTTCTGCAAGGCTTTTGCTGCGCCTTCGGGGAAGGCTCAAAACACTTTTCGGAAGGCCCGGGGACTTCTGAGCCTTCCGAGAAGGCCCGCCCCTTCTCGTTTTCCCCCCTCGCTCGCCGCCGACAGGGCGCAGGGGGCGGACGTGGGGAGGAGGGGTGAGCGCAGCTGCTGCTGCTGCTGCTGCTGCTGCTGCTGAGGAGGAGGAGGAGGAGGAGGAGGAGGAGGAGGAGGAGGAGGAGGAGGAGGAAGAGGAGGAGGAGGAAGAGGAGGAGGAGGAGGCCGAGGGAGGAGGAGGAGGAGGAGGAGAGAGAGGAGGAGGAGGAGGAGGAGGAGGAGGAGGAGGAGGAGGCGGAGGAGCCGAGAGGCGGAGGAGGCGGAGGAGGAGGAGGAGGAGGAGGAGGAGGAGGAGGAGGAGGCGGAGGAGGAAGGCGGAGGAGGAGGCGGAGGAGGAGGAGGAGGAGGGGGGGAGCGCAGCGGCCCCCCTGCCGCGGCTGGCCGGCGCAGGGGGCCAGGGCGTTCAAGACCGCGCTGGAATCCAGCGCGGTCTTCCTGCGCATGCAGGACAGCCGGGGGGCCCAGCACTGGCCACGGGCGCCAGCACCCACAGGCCACCCCGCCCGGACACTTCGCCTGCGGCCGTTCGCCCGGCTCGTGCCGCGCGCCCTGCTTGCCCCTCGTCGGCTTGTGCGTGCTCGCCGTCCTCGGCCTCCTCTGGCCTGTCCTCTCCGTCCCTCCTCCCTCCCCTACGTCCCTCCCTGCCTCCCCTCCCCTCCCCCCCATCCCCCCAGTCCCTTCTGAAGTAGACTCCTCTCCCTCCTCCCCTCACTCCCCTCCCTCCCCCCTCAATCCCTCCCCTCACTCCCTCCCTCCCTCCCTCCCCCCTCCTCCTCCCCTCCCTCCCGGTCGCCTCGGCCCTGGGAGCTTATCCCTCCAGGACGGACCGGCACCCCCGCAGGGGACCCCCAGGGCAGCCGGAAGGGCCTTGTCCACCTGCTGGGCCGTTGCCTCGCGAGCCGCCTGAATTCATCGGCGCCGGATACGAGGCGGAGGAGGAGGAGGAGGAGGAGGAGGAGGAGGAGGAGGAGGAGGAGGAGGAGGAGGAGGAGGAGGAGGAGGAGGAGGAGGAGGAGGAGGAGGAGCGCAGCAGCAGGGGCGGCCAGGCGAGGGGGGAGGAGGGGAAGAGGGAGCAGCGGCGGGGGCACGGGGGGCGGATAGGGTTGTCGTAGAAGTCGTGGGGGGGCGAAGACGTCGACGCCGCGGGAGCAGGGGTGGGTGCCGAGGGGGGGGGGGTCGGGGCGGTCGTCGTCGTGCGGCTCTTGTCGTGGTCGCAGTGGTGGTGGCCGTGGTGGTCGTCGTGCTGGTGGCGGTCCCGGCGTCGCCGTGTTGTCGTGGTCGCAGTGGTGGTGGCCGTGGTGGTCGTCGTGCTGGTGGCGGTCCCCGTGTCGCCGCGGCGGCTGTCGTGCTGGCGCCGGCCGTTGTCGTGGTGGCCCAGCGCCCGAGCGCGCTCAGCAGCATCTCAGCATTCTCCCTTTGGAGGGTCCTGCTGATTTGCCGCTTGAGGCCGCCCAGCAGCTCGGAGCGGTCGGCGTCGTCTAAGCCGGCTCCGTAGCTGCGGACGGAGCTGGCTGCTTCGTCGCTGGGCCGCCCCCCCGGCTCGAAGACCAGGGGGACCAGTTTTTCTTCGTGGGGAGGGTCGCGCTCTCGCTTCTGTTCCACCGCCTGCACGCCAGCCCGTCTCTCTCGGCCCGGGCACCCCTGCGTGGAGCGTAGGTTGAGTGTACGCAGGTGATGCTCCAGTCGATGCAGATCTGGCGGCCGTTGGCTGGGTCGGTAGTGGAAAGGTCGAGCACTGCCTGTTGGAGCTCGCCCGTGCGGGGGTGGTGGCGGTCCCAGGCCGGGACGGCCTGTTCCGTGGGCGCCGCTGAGCCAGTGAGTTCCTTGTGCTTCGCCTGAGTGCCAGTCGCGACAACTGTTGTGGCGGTTGTTGCGCGACGCGCCCACCTCGCACTTGAGTGCGTGCCAGCCGTGCGGGTCGAGGGGCTCGTTGCAGAGACTCCCGTCCTGGCGGCGGTGCTAACAGCGGGACCCAGGTGGGCAGACTGGCGCGCAGAGGCGGCGCTTGAGGTTGTTGCAGACATGCGCGTCTGGCTGGCGGGGGTCCTCTGGCAGGCGCGGGAGGAGCCAGCTGCCAGCTGGCTCCCTCCCTCCCTCCCTCCCTCCCTCCCTCCCTCCCCTCCTTTTCTCCCTTCCCTCCCTCCCCCCCCTCCCTCCCTCCCTCCACAATTACACAATATGAATATACTCTCCTCTCTCCCCTGACGACGTCCAGAAGATATTTGGTCCCCCTCCGCGTATGTTTGTTTACACAGGATTCCGGGAAATGGGTTTTCGTTTGTTTTTTTCCCCACGACGAACTCCCGTTGAAGCGCTGGCCCCATTTTGCGCCTCTGGTTTTTCCAACTCGTGTTCCCGCTGCAGCGCGGGCGTTTTCGGTCCTTCCAAATAAGCTCCAGAATCTAGAAAATGGCCCCCCGAAAAGACCATCGGAAGTGATTACACATTCGGTGTCGATTCGTTGAATTGTTTTGGCCGCAGAAGCCTTCTGCTTTGAGAAGGTGATGTTGAAAGTAGAGCCAGCGGGTGCTCTCTATCAGCCCCGCTTTGTGTGGAACTTTTTGGGGAGCCCAAGGAGCTAGACATGGAGCCACGACTCCTGACCGGCCCAGACCTCTCGAAGATGATCCGCTTACCCTCCAAGGAACCAAGCCATGCCATGACATGCTGTGCAGTATTGTATTCTGCGCCTCTGTGCGATACCATGCTTGCGTTGCAACGTTTTGTGATGCAATGCTTCACCGCGCAATCCCACGCCATGCTATGGCATGCTACGCTCTGCCGTGCTCTTCTACGCCATGCCATGCCGTGCTCTACCATGCATCGCGTACCCTCTCGCGATCTTTGTCCTGCTCGACATCCGACTGTGCGAATAGAGAGGATATTTACGCCATGGTAATGGATGGGAGGGAGGGGTCGGACGTCAGATCTGACGCGAGCGCACCCAGCTTGCCTCCCCCCCTCCCCTCCCTCCCCTCCCTCCTTTCCTCCCCTCCCTCCTTCCCTCCCTCCCTTCCGCCCCTAGGAGGGACAAGGCAAAGGCGGAAAAGGAAGGATGCGGGCAGCGCCGGAGGGAGAGGGCGGGGGTCTGCGGGAGGTCTGGGGGCAGGGGCGGGGGGCAAGGGCGGGGCGGAGGGGGAGGGAGAGCCGAAAGCAGCTCAAGAAGGAAGGCGGCGGCGGAATCCGAACCCTGCCCGCGCCGATCTGAGATCCGGGCATCTCCACGGGCGGCGGGGGCAGGGTTCGGAATTCGTCGAGCACGTGGCGAACGTTGAACGCGACCCCCCGACTCCCGTCAGGAGGAAGTGGGAAGGGTGGGAGCGAGGGAGTCTCGGGAGATCATCCCAAACGCCGCGTGCCGAAGGCGTTGCTGTTTGATGGGCTTGATGTCTCAGCTCATACAGGGTGGGGAGCTGCGCGGGGACGTCCGACATTTCATGTGCCTCGAGGGCAGCCCCCAGGGCCTCCGCGAGGCCCAGCCCAGCTCTGACTCTGAGGGAAGGGGGGGGGGGGCAGTTGTTGTCAGTTCCCCACATCCTGAGTGGGGTTCTTGTTTTCCCAGGACGTCCTCTCCTTCTCCCTCCCGCCTCCCGCCCCTCCCACCCCTCCAGGGAGGCCCCGCCTGAGCGAGGAGGGTATCGGAAAACCAACATTATTTACATGGTTTCGTGCCCCTCCCACCCCTCCAGGGAGGCCCCGCCTGAGCGAGGAGGGTATCGGAAAACCATACTATTTACATGGTTTCTTGCCCCTCCCACCCCTCCAGGGAGGCCCCGCCTGAGCGAGGAGGGTATCGGAAACCCATGCTATTTACATGGTTTCGTGCCCCTCCCACTGACGTGGGTGAGGAGGAGGGGGGAACATTACCTATCCATCTCACGTCCTACTCCTCCCACTGAGGAGGGTGAGGAGGGGGAGTTCTGCGATGAGGAAGGCTTCATCATGATGATGGTGATGACGATGGCTATGCTGCCGTCCACGATGACGATGACGATGGCGATAATGTTGATGGACGATGACGATGGCGATAACGGCGATCATGATGATGATGCTGATGATGATGACGATGCTGATGATGACGATGACGATGATGACAACGACGACGATGACGAGGATGATGATGCAGGTGCTGGTGATGATGACGATGCTGCTGCTGATGCTGACGTTGCTGGTGCTGTTGATGATGACGACGATGATGCTGATGATGATGACGTCCACGATGATGCGGACGATGATGATGCCGAGGACGGGGATGGTGATGATGATGACGATGCTGATGACGATGATGCTGATGATGATGACGATGATGGCGACGACGACGATGATGATGATGATGATGACGATGACGCTGACGATGATGATGCTGATGATGATGAGGATGATGATGATGATGGTTATGATGTTGCCGATGATGCTGACGATGATGATGGTCATGATGATGATGATACTGATGATACTGATGATGAGGACGATGATGCTGATGATGACGACGACGCTGCTGGTGATGATGATGATTATGATGATGATGATAATGATGATGATGATGATGATGATGAGGATGAGGATGATGGTGATGATGGTGATGATGATGATGATGAGGATGATGATGATGATGATAATGGTTATGATGATGATGATGATGATGATGATGATAATGGTTATGATGATGATGATGATGATGATGATGATGATGATGATGATGATGATGATGATGATGATGATGATGATGTGATGCTGATGATGATGATGATGATGGTGGTGGTGGTGGTGATGATGATGATGATGATGATGATGATGATGATGATGATGATGATGATGATGATGATGATGATGATGATGATGCCGAGGATGAGGAGGACGAGGAGGAGGAGGACGACGAGGAGGAGGAGGAGGAGGAGGAGGGACACGTGGGCCATGCAGGAAAGGAGTGCAGTCCGATACCTTCCTCCTCCTTCCTCCTCCTCCTCCGCCTCCTCCAGGAGGGTATCGGAAAACAATGCAGTTTACACGGTTTCGTGTCCCCCCTCCACTCCTCCAGAGAGGCCGCGCTTGAACGAGGAGGGTCGCGAAAAGCATTACACCGCACTCACATCTATACCCCTGGGTGGGTGTATGTGCGGCCGTTTTTGCGCTGTCATGTGCGCGCATGTGCGCGGCATGTGCCAGTCATGTGCCAGGCCTGTGCGGTCTTTCTTGGATGGACTTCCTACTGTGCACGTCGTGCCCGGGCATGTGCGGGGGCATGTGCGCTGTGTTTTGATGTATCCATCATACGCACATGCGCGCACAGTCCGACGCACATGCGCGCACATGCCTGCACATGCGGGAGGTGTTCGAGAATCACAGATCTGTCATCGGCACATGCACGCACATGCCTGTGCAACCTCTCTTCGGGAGGCCGCGCGGGCCCGCACATGCACGCACATGCGGTGAAGCGCGCGGGCGCACATGCGTGCACATCCCAATGCACATGCACGCTCATGCCCTAGGAGCTGTCTGGGACCCTTGTGCCTCCAATGCCTCCTGGCCTTCGCAGAGCTAACCTGGGGCGTGCCAGGGTTTCCTGAAAGAGTTTGTTGTGCGTTTGGACTCGCCCGCTGCTGGCGGGGGCGGTTATTCGCCCGGTTCGTGAGCTGGCGGTGGCGCGCCCGCCTAATAAAATACTCTCCCGCGCGCCTTCTCAGCTCGGCCGGAGAAGCAGGGATGGGGGGGGGGAGGTGGAGTGGGGGGGGAGGAGGGGGGGGCGGAGGAGGCGGGCGCCCCCGGCCACTGGCCAGCCTGCTTGTTCGGCTCGGCCAGAGGAGAAGGAGGAGGAGGAGGAGGAGGAGGAGGAGGAGGAGGAGGTGAGAGTTGCGAGGCTGTCTCAGGCGAAAGTGGCTTGACGGCCCGAGCTCAGGGAATCTCGGAATCGCTGGCCTTGCTCGGCCACCGGCGAGCTCGGCCTGTGCGAATACTGTGCGTACCTGTGCAGTGCATGTGCGGGACGTGCAAGAATGCCGGGGCCTGCGTTCGTCTCCGGACGCCGGCGCGTTCGCGTCCGGCCAGTTCCGCGTGAGACGTCGTCGGCAATTTGGAGGCCGACGTGCTTTGACATGAAGTGATCTGGCCACCTTCGCCTGAGACATCCTCGCAACTCTGGTCTCGGAGATGCCCTGCCCCCTGGTGGCCCGGCCACTTTCGCTTGAGACATCCTCGGGACTCTGGGTTTCGAGACGCCCTGAGCTGAGGTGGTTAGACCACTTTCGCATGAGACATCCTCGCAACTCTGACCTCAGAGATCTCCTGCCCCATGCTGGTCAGGCCACGGTCGGCTGAGACATCCTCGCAAGTCTCGATTCCGATATGCCCCGAGCTGAGGTGGTCAGCCACTGTCGCCTGAGACATCCTCGCAACCCTGATCTCAATGATGCCCTGCTCGATAGTGTCTCGGCCCCTTTCGCCTGAGATATCCTCGGAACTCTGGGTTCCGAGACGCCCTGAGTTGAGGTGGTTAGACCACTTTCGCTTTAGACATCCTCGCCCGAGATGCCCTGGGTTGAGCTGGTCAGGCCACTTGCCTGAGACATCCTCGCAACTCTGACCTCAATGATGCCCTGCTCCATAGTGTCTCGGCCTTTTTCGCCTGAGACCCTCGCAACTCTGGGTTCTGAGATGCTCTGAGCAGGTGGTCAGGCCAGTCCTGCCTGAGACATCCTCGCAACTCTGGGCTCCGAGATGCCCTGGGCTGAGGTGGTCAGAC
Source organism: Prorocentrum cordatum (assembly GCA_963575745.1). Lineage (NCBI taxonomy): Eukaryota > Dinophyceae > Prorocentrales > Prorocentraceae > Prorocentrum > Prorocentrum cordatum. The sequence goes on along the minus strand of CAUYUJ010020512.1, from coordinate 112,577 downwards.
CACTCTCCCCAGAGACATCCTCGCAACTCTGACCTCAGAGATCTCCTGCCCCATGGTGGTCAGGCCACTTTCGCTTGAGATATCCTCACAACTCAGACCTCGGAGGTGTCCTGCCCCATGGTCGTCTGGTCACCTTGACCAGCGACATCCTCGCCACTCTGGTTTACAAGATGCCCTGCCCCATGGTGATCCGGCCACGCTTGCCTGAGACATCCTCGGAACTCTGGGTTGCGAAATGCCCCGAGCTCAGGTGGTCAGGCCACTATCGCCTGCGACATCTCTGCGGCATGTGCGGGCATGTGCGTCTATGCTTTCAGAGTTTTGCTTGACCGTGCATTCGACTATGCGTCGGACGGTGTGGCATGTGCGCGCATGTGCGGCAATGCTGTTGAGGCTTTTGTATATTTGCATGGGCATGTGCATGCGACTGTGCGGCATGTGCCTGCATGTGCGGCCCCTTCCGGACCACAATTTCAAAGTGAGCACTATAGAAGTGAGCGCTATAGAA
>CAUYUJ010020512.1:87064-111969 GCA_963575745.1 Prorocentrum cordatum | reverse complement strand
AGGAGGAGGAGGAGGAGGAGGAGGAGGAGGAGGAGGAGGAGGAGGAGGAGGAGGAGGAGGAGGAGGAGCGCGAGGAGGAGCGCGAGGAGGATCGAGGTCCGAGGTTTTAGAACGTGTTCGTAGGATCTCGGCGGCTTTCCAGCCTCGGGATGCCTTCCAGCGGCTGCGCCTCGCCAAGAGCGTTCTGAGGGTGCCAGGACCGTCCCGACTTGCCGCTGGAGACCCGAGTTGCGACCCGAAAGCCAAATGACGAGGATCGGGGATGCTCTCAGGGGGGATGGATCGACCCCCAATCGCCCACTGATCTCCGATAGGAGCCCTATACGTAGCCCCACCTGGCCCAGGAGCGTGGGGATTTGCTATCGGGGGCCTACCGCCGATCTATCGGCGATGTGTCGCCGATCCCAGGTCGACGTTCCCCCCCCCCCCCCCCCCTATGCCAGTCTCCCCTTATCGTCCTGGCTCAAGCCGTTTTGGCTGAGGCGGCCTGGCTCAAGACCTAGCCGAGCGTTTTCCAGAGCCCCTCCAATCCACGAGCACTGACTCCATCTTGCTTCACGCACGGGTTTTGAGAAGGCGTCCTTCCGCGCCTTCGTGGGCCCCCTCGTCGTGGTCCACGGCGCGGAGCACGCGGCCGCTCGTGTGCTGTCCACGGCCCCTGCCGAGCTGTGGTGGCAGTCGGGGCGGAATTGCCCGCTGCGGGCCGCAGGGGGCGTGGGGTGTGGTGGGAGTGCCAGGGCTACGGGTTGGTGGGGCAGGCACCCTGGCTCCCCTCGCATTCCCTGGGGGGGACGGCCAGCTGCCCCGGCCGGCTGCACGGCCGGCTTCGCCGCAGCCATTTCAGCCCCCAGCTTCGCCGCTGCGCACGGATTGCGCAGGGTGCCCAGGCCTGGATACCCGAGCCTGGCCCGGGCAGCGGGGTGCAGCTCGCCACCGTTGACGACGCCGCGGATCCGCAGGGAGAAGAACACCACAGAGGTGTGGGACGCTCTCTCTCTCTCTCTCTCTCGCTCTCGCTCAGCTCTGGCCTGCTGCAGACCTGCAGTGGCAGATAAATCAAAGCCATTCCACCAACCGCACAGTCCGCCCCCGCCTCCTGCACCATGAACTGCGAGAGGCCAGACGCTGGTGAACAGCTGACCTCCATCGTATTCACTCTCGCAGCTCCGGTCAGGAACGTCCAGGCTGGCGTCGCACTCTTGCCCAGGCACTCCGCCAGCCAGGTAGCCTGAGAGTCGGTCAGGGCTTTCACATCCCCGGCCCGTCTGGCCCAGATGGGCCGCTCGACGACGAGCTCTTCTCCTCGACTTTCTGCACCCTGGTCGTCAGCACGCTCATGGCCATCTTCACGTCGCCCAGCAGGTCGATGATCTGCTCCTCCTTGGTCTTCGCGTTGGTGTCCATCTCGCTGGATTTCTCCCGCATGGACCGCGTCGCCTTCGCCCGCTGGGGGGACTGCTCCTTGATCAGCAACTAAGCATTGTCGTGCTTGTACGCCTTGATCCTCGCCTGCTGCGGGGAGCTCGAACTTCATCTGGTTCATGCCAGAGGAGGAGGAGGAGGAGGAGGAGGAGGAGGAGGAGGAGGAGGCCCCCTGCGAGACCAACCAGTCCGTGATTCGCTGGAACTGGTAGCTGTTCATGCTGACCATGCATCTGGCGTGCCCCCGCTCCCGCTCCAGCAGCTTCCAGATCGTCTTGCCCTGGTGTCTGCCGAACGGCATCGGGTCGCACCCCTTGGCCCTCGCCAAGTTGAGCTCGTGCCTCTCTGTGCCGAGGATCTGAAGGTCGCCCCGGGTCTTCTTGCCATCCAGGACGCATCCCAGGGCCTTCGCATCCGTGACCAGGTCGGTGTGCCTCTCGTGGCGAACAGGAGTTTCACAGATGGGCATGGCCTTGAAGATCTAACGCAGCCTGGCCCGCAGCATCTCCGCCCTCATGCTGAAGCCGTCCTCGTCCCATTGCGCCAGCTCGGCCAGGAGCTCGGCCTTGCGCATGTTGGACGTGGCCAGGTGCTTTGGCATCGGACCCTCCTTCCGAAGGCCGAGGAAGCCCTGCTGGGGCTCGAGACGTTTGAACCACAGCGCTCTGTGCTTCAGTGTTGTAGACCATGTTGGATTTAGACCCCTTCAGAGGCCCAGCTGTTGTCGTAGAGGATCTCGTGTCGCCTACTGTGGAATTGACAGGCCCGTTGTGAGAACTCTAGGCGGCTCCTGTAGGTCCCTAAGTTGACCTCGAGAAACACGTAGATCCCCCACGCGCACCTGACGACATGATCTGTGGCCTCACAGGTGTCCTCTGGAACCCCGACGTCGTGCTCTCAGAACCCGTAGATGTCCTTTGAGTCCCCGTAGACGCTCTGCAAGGTCCCAATGCCGTGTTTGGTGTCCCCGTCGAGCCCGTAGGTACCCTCGAACTTGAGACCTGACCCAGACCACCGCTGGACACTGATGCCATCATCGCGGAAGGTGATGGTGAGGAGGGGGGGTGGATGTATGGGGCACTCGACTACTGCGCTCCATCGCCTGCCGGTGACTCGGCAGGCCTGTCTGAAAAAGATGCTACGCCTCGACGCAGATCGCAATACGCTGGCCTCTCAGCCGCGGCCACATCACCCAGCAAGTCGCACGTCAGGTCGATGAGGAGGCGGCCATTCCGCGTTCAAGGAAAGGTCAACATCTTGAGCGGGTCGATCTTCTAGAAGATACCGCCGCCTGCGTCGAAGTCCACGATCGGCCCCAGGTTTTTCAGGGTCTGGATCGACACCAGGATCGGTATGCCTTTGGCGTCGATCGCGTGGACGAGAAAGACAACGAACTCGCCTTTCCCCAGGAGGGAGAACTCGGCGCGGCACGGGACACGGTTGACCTCGCCGTTGCCGAACTTGCAGACAGGCCGGGTCGTGAGGGTCCACCTCCATGGGCGGATGACCGCGAGACACCAGGACGTCGTTGAGCGTCTCCGCGGCCTCGACGCCGCCAACGGTCTTGGTGGCCCCGCAGTCCATGATGCCGTGTCAAGTCTCCGACGTCCGCTCCACGAGGCACGCCACCGGATCTCAGGATCGTCGAAGTCCACCGTGTTGCCACAGGCCTCGACACTTTTGGCTCGTCACCGTCCTCCACGTCGTAGCAGGTCTTCGCCGTCAGCACGAGACCCGTGAACCTGCCGCCAGCGCCTTTGCCACCAGCGCCTCTGTCATTGTGCAGCTTGGGGTCAGCTTTGTCTGGACATGATCCAGTGCGATGGCCGCCACCATACTTGAGGCACGGTCCCTGACGGCCCTCGTCTCGAGATTCGCCACCGCTTCCAGAGAACTTCCTGCCCGCCCTGCGCTGGTTGATCTGCTCTCTGGCGTCCTGCAGGCGCCACTGGCTCGCCTGGAACTGGGCGAAGGCTCCCTCCTCCTCGGTGATCGCCGTCGCGCAGGCCTCGCCGCCGGTGCCTTCCTCCTCGCCTCCCCCCGCCGGCGCCGCTGTCAGCACGGTGCCTCTCCTCGTCGTCGCCGCTGCTCCGGGCCTGGGCATCCTCTCCGCCACCTGCTGCCGCAGAAGCTTTGACTTGCGACAGCCGCGGCCCTCCAAGTTCTCAGCGCTGGGCCACGGTGTCCGCAGAGCGACCCCCGCGCTCCCGGTCGAGAGTTCGCCACGACGACGATCCGAGCACCGCTGCGCTCCCTCCGCCGCCCGGGCCTGCTCGGTGCCAGGAGGGAGGCACCGCCCACGGACTGCGCCCGGAAGCACCCCAGGAAGGTCCCCCCTGACTCCAGATCCGCCCTACTTTGGCTTTTTTTCCAACTTCAAAAACTGCGTCGGAAATCCACCCATAAGAGGCCGACTTAGTAGGGCGGAGATTTCTGCACCCAACATAAAAGTAGGGCGGAAATCCCGAGAAGCAGGGCGGAAACGGCAACAGAAAAGCAGGGCGGAAATTTGCATCAGCGGGGCCTGAAAAAAGTAGGGCGGAAATTCCAAGCCCTACTTACGAGTTTCCCCAAAGTAGGGCGGATCCGGAGTCAGGGCCGGGTGGGGGAGGTGCACCGGCTGCCGCCATCTCGGTTTGGACCAGAGGCCCACTTCTGCCAGCCGCCGTCGCTCCGCCCAGCGTTGCTGTTCCGCCACGCCTGATCTCCCCACTTCCGGCCTGCTCCGGGAACGTGCCGGTCTCGAACCTCGGCCTCGACGTCTGCCTCTCCATCACAGGTGCCCTCTTCACCTGCGGTCGGTACCCTGTACCACGGAGCATCCGTCGTAGGCCACGGACTGAATGAGGCAGACTGGGTGTTGGGCTGTCTCCAAGGGACGAGGAAGCGTCCTTCCGAACCATTCTGGCGAGAGCCACTCGAAGACGCTGGTAAGATCTCGCGAACACGTAGGCAGGACTCGGCCGTGCCTTCACCGCGCCGACGGCGCAGCTGCACGAAGTATTCCTCCAATGTAGTGTCCGACGTTCTCGACTGGTTGTCGCATCACATTCTTCTGCAAGAATCCAGCAAGGTGTCCACGCTCTAAGAGGTGGACGACCAGCCGCGCGGCCGACCGGTGCAAGCCGTCGCAGCTGCTCCTGACAGTCAGGCGACCAACCTGGAGCCGCATAGGCATCTGTCCTGCCACTTGGTGCCGTCAACCTAACTTATCACATCTTGCTGGTACTTCTCTCAGGTACTAGCGCCACCATTCCACGTTGGCTCCGCATGGGACTTTGTCATCTCCACAGAGTGGAACCTGCTCCGCTACCATGTGAAGCGAAGCTTCATATCGTTGCGGCTGCCTCCACCTGGGTCCACCTGGGTGCCCTCCGGCACCGCACACTGCATGCGGATGAGTTGGGAGCGTGTGGGACAGGATGGAGTGTGGAGTGTAGGTATGGGGCTCAATGAATAGGATAAGACAGGGAAGACGAGGGGGGAACTCTTTCCCCCGAGGCTCCTCTGGCCCCGAGGAAGGCCTGCAGCCAAATGGCGATGGACAGGGCGAATCAAACCAACCTCGAGCAATCGACACCCTCCCCGCGCGGCTTCGGTCCGCCTCGATCTCGACTCTGCCCGCGGTAGGTTCGCGCCGTGTGCCGCCGCCGGCGTTTCACGGGAAAAACCGCCGGCGACCCAGAACCGGTCGATGTTGAACGATGTAACGTTTCGGAAACGGCCGATGGTTCAAGATTGACCGATCCCCGCACTACGAGAAAACGGAGGCAGCAGGATTTATCAAGTAGGCGTGTGGGCGCGGGAATCTGCAGCCCTTGCCTGCGTTCTCGGCGTCGTTTGCTCCTGGCCGAAGGCTGCCCTGGGCACGCCGACACCTGGAGGCTTGTGGTTCGTGGTTCATTGTGGGGGGTGTTCTTGTCGGGGTTGGGGAAAAAAAGATTGAACGATCCCCGCGGTGTCAGGAACCAATGCCCGGGGTCGACACGACGCGAACCTGCCGCAGCTCGGTCTGCTTCGATCCCTGACACCCCTCGCGTCGTGAAAAAGTTTCGGCGGGCTGCCATTTGCTATTTTCGGCCTCTGGGGGCCCTCGCCAGGCCTCGGGACCGTGATACAAAAATTCAGGATAACAGCCAGTCACGGGGATTGGGTCGAGACCTTTTTAGGTCGATGTTGCGAAAAAATCGCGACGTCGGGGGTTTGGGATCCCGCTGTGTTTGACGGTCCAGTGTGGTCCAATGCTCGCATCCCGGCGCAGCCGTTCCGATTCGGTCCGGCTTCCAGATACGATGCTCGGGAGGGTGGGCCGGACGGGGCTAGGGCGAGGATAAATGCGTTCCAGAGCGCTCCGGAATGCTCTTAGAGCCCTCCCCGGAACGCTCTGTGAAGGCCGCGGCGCCCGAGACCTCCTCCAGAACCGCTGGATCTCAGAGATTCTCTGTAGATCCGTACCCGATGTTATCCTCGTCCTGGCTTCGTCTTGGGGTGGAGGGAGCGGTCGGGCTGCTACATGGCCGTGGGAGAGGGAGGGCTGAACGTATGGAGGGAGGGATCGAGCAAGCAGAAGCTTGCGGCGGTCCGCGCGGATTTTCCTTGGTTCGCGGACCTCCGAACGTTTGTCCGTGTCGTTCCTCTGGGGGAGAGGCGGGGGTGATAGAAAGGGCAGAGGTCTCTGGGTCTTTCCCCGGGGCCCCCAGGCGCATCCGGAAGCTTCTGGGGGCCCCCCGAGGGCCTTCCGTCCGACGGACTGTGGAGGCCTCCGGAGGCCTCCGTGGGCGGGGGACGGGAGGGAAGAGGAGGAGGAGGAGGAGGAGGAGGAGGAGGAGGAGGAGGAGGAGGAGAGGAGGAGGAGGAGAGGAGGAGGAGGAGGAGGAGGAGGAGGAGGAGGAGGAGGAGGAGGAGGAGGAGGAAGGCGGAGGAGAAGGAGAGGAGGAGGAGGAGGAGGAGGAGGAGGAGGAGGGGAGGAGGAGGGAGGAGGAGGTGGTGGAGGAAGAGGAGGAGGAGAGGGAGGATAAGTATGAGAAGGAGGAGGAGGAGGAGGAGGAGGAGGAGGTGGTGGTGGTGGAGGAGGAGGAGGACAAAGAGGAGGAGGAGGAGGAGGGAGGAGGAGGAGGAGGAGGAGGAGGCGGAGGAGGAGGAGGAGGGAGGAGGAGGAGGAGGATTAGGGCGGAGGAGGAGGAGGAGGAGGGGAGGAGGAGGAGAGGAGGAGGAGGAGGAGGAGGAGGAGGAGGGAGCTCGGACAGAAACATTTCTCTCGGTGCCTAGCAGTGTGCTCGCCCCCCCGCCCAGCAGCAGGAGATCGGGCAGGAGCGGCTCGCCGCGCTGCCCGCGCTGGAGCGGGCGCTGCGCCAGGTGGACGCCGCCGAGGCCGAGTGCACCGCGGCGTGGGTCCAGCACGAGGCGGGGAGGCCTCCCTCGGAGGCAGGGTTCATCCCCGAAGAGGATCCCCCCTCCTCCTCCTCCTCCTCCCTCCTCCTCCTCCTCCTCCTCCTCCTCCTCCTCCTCCTCCTCCATCCTCCTCCTCCTCTTTCCTTATCCTCCCTCTCCTCCCCCTCCTCCTCCTCCTCCTCCTCCTCCTCCTCCTCCTCCTCCTCCTCCCTCCTCCTCCCTCCTCCCTACTCCTTCTCCCTCTCCCTTCCTCCTCCTCCTCCTCCTCCTCCTCCTCCCTCCTCCTCCTCTCTCTCCTCCTCCTCCTCCCCTCGCCTCCTCCTCCTCCTCCTCCTCCTCCTCCTCCCTGACCCTAGGGACCGCGACCTGTAGAGCTAGGACCACATCATGGATGGCATGGACACGCTGACGGCGACTTCGCGAAGGCACACCTATGAAAGTCAGCGGTGCTTCGACTCCGCCTGGCTCCCCTGGACTCCAGCTACATGAGGTCATTGCTGCTGCCGCCCCTGCAGGTCATACGTACAGAGAGAACCTCGTCTGCTCATCACGCTGGTGGTCTTCAATGTGTGGCCCTTGCTCCTGATGCTGCGCACGTGCCCCCTGGACTCCCGCCTACTACTGCCCTTGCTGAGCCAGCAACTCCTGCTCATCAGCCACCCGCTGCGCAAGAACTCTCTGCTGAGGGTGCTCCTGGAGAAGCTCAAGATCTGTTGGGTCCCTTGGCTGCTGGCACTGGGCCTACGGGTGTTGGGTTCAACGCGGGCGGGCTCTTGCTTTCGACCGCCCAGGCGCTCCAACTCGCATTAGAAGCTTTCGCTCGTTGCTGTTCGGTTTCGCCTTCGTCAACGGCGTCTCCCTCCTCGTCGGCGCCGCTTGCAAGCCCTCTAAATGCTGAGCGCCCATATGCGCTTTCGGCTGCCCGACGCGTTCGTACTCTTCGCGCATGGACGTCCTGTACCTTTTCGATCTCCTCGGGCAAGCGCGCGCTGGTGAGCTGGCTCTTAGACAACCCTGGCAACCTGCTCGAGGATGACATGGCACCGCAGGCTGAAGATGACGTTGACCCTCTACCTGACCCTGCTGTTCAGGACGCACTTGAGGCCGACCCTGCGTTCCTGGAGCTGTGCGCGGGGGCGGACTCCATGATAGGTGATCTGACGAGGAGAATGCAGCCCCCGAGCTGCTGGGCACTAGCCAAGGTGTAACGCTGGTTGCGCAAACTCTTCCTGGACACTTGCTGCCTGCTGCTCTTGCTGCGCGTGCACCCCCTGCGCATCTACCTCCTGCTGCTCGGGCTCCTCAAGCTGAGAACTGCGATCGCAATGCTCTCGGGGCCCGCTCCCTGGCGCGAATTGGCCACGTCATGAATCGAGTTGACCAAATTATCGGCGACTTCGAGGGCACTCCCGTTGTGTACGCTCGCTTCATTGGGCCCTTGCGACTGAGAGCCCAGTGGATCTTGCAGCGAGCTCCTCCTCGGATTGATGCTCTTGCTCTGGGTGCTGAACACGCTCATCCTAGACACCAGCCTCTTGCAGCATTCGCAGAACATGCGCCCCTGCACTAGCACTTCCTCCTGATGTTGCTGATCGGCACGACCGTGGTGAAGCTCAGGATGTGCTGGGCCCCTGGCTGCTGGCACTGGGCCTAGGAGTGTTGGGTTCAACTCGAGTGGGCACCTGCCCTCGACCGCGCTGGCGCTCCAACTCGCGCTAGAAGCTCTTGCTCGTCGATGTGCGATGTCGCTTCCATCATCTTCGTCTCCACCCTCGTCGACTTCGCTGGCGAACCCTCCGCAAGCTGAGCACCTAGATGTGCTTCCTGCTGGACAGCGCGCGCGTGCGCACGCCTTGGGCGCCCTGCACCCCGCGGCCTCCACGGACAAGCGCGAGATGGTGTGCTGGCTCTTGGACGACCACTGCAACCTGCCCGAAGATGACGATATGCTGATCGCTGACGAGGACGCTGACGCCGCCTGCGTCGCCACCGCCGCCGCCGACCGCCTCGCCGGGCCCCCGTGCGCCCCAGAGGGCGCGAAGCACGCCAGGATGTCGACCAAGATTGGTCGTTACGTTCGCACTCTTCGACGCCATCGTCTCACGGCCCGTCTTGAACAGCAAGGTGCAGCCCCGGCAGGGCTCTACGGCCATCAGCTCCATGGCGTCTCCGGGGCGCAACTGGCAGCAGTGCGCAGGCGGCAGGCGTCGGCAGCGGCCCTGCGGCTCACTGCGTGTTACAACTCTCCTCGACTTGGTCACTCCGAACAGAGACCCCGCTCACCGCCTCCCGTCCGAAACCCTACGGATGTGGATTAGAGCGTGGATCTCTGAACCTCATGTTCGAGGGGCCGTCGAACGCACCTGGCCAGGGCTAGTCCGGGAGTTGTCCGCTAGACCCGAGGCTCAGAGGTGTAGACGAGTGCGAGGACCCCAGGCTGCTGTCATCATTCACCTTCTCCAAGCCGGCTGGGGGCCCCACCGGCCTGCAGCTCGGGGCGTGCCAGATCGCACCAGCGGGCGTTTTTTTGTTTTTTTTTTTTTGTTTCAGTCAGACAGAATCGTTGACAGCACATGGGGCCACTGATGTCCCCAGTGAGTTCTTTCAAGAATTTCAGGGCTCCACGCAGGCAGATCCCTGGCGCAGGGCGGCGTTGCACTTCGGCGGCGCTGGGGTGGAAGACGGAGTCTGCAACTGCAGTTACGGGCAGCTGCTGAAGCAGCTAGAACAAGCACCTGGAGGCAGAAGGCTCGCGGGCCTGTTGCTCGCGGCTGCAGCGGGCGCTTCCTGGCCTCGTGCCAGGCGACAAACGCGTTGTAAAGCAGCAGCTATCGATCATGCGTGCACGATGCAATCAGGAAGAAGACTAGTTTTTATGTAATAGGGTGTGGGGTTGTCCGGCGAAGTCCAGCAGCCCAGCGCATCAACCCAGTGATCAGTATTCGGGCAAGGCCTACACTCAGGCCGAGGCGGACGAATGTTTCTGGACCAGAGGGCTCATCCCAGCCAAGTGGGTCGCAGTGGAACCGCCTCCAGAACACGAACGACGGTTTTCCAAGTTGAGTCTACAGTCGCTAATCTGGCCCCAGGGACAACCGAGAGACCTTGGTTTTGTTTCGGCGATGCGAGTGGCGGGAAAGATACCTAGTCGCCCGAGCTGCGTCGCGCGGGCATGGCGCTTGCGGTACATGACGAACTGGGCGAGAACAGGCAGACGGTCCGTGGTGGTTGGGCTGCTTTGCCAGGCGCGAGGCAAACCGTACCTCGTGGCGAGCCGTGCTGCCTTTGGTACGCGATCAGGACCGCATCAGTGCGGATGTTCTATGTGACGGACACTGCAGCAGTGCGTTTAGGCTGGCACGAGCAGCAGTGGCGATCACCAACGGGCAACGATGCGGATCTGTGGTACAGTATTGGGCGCGAGTTGCACGGCAGGAGTGAGATCGCGGTGATGTTCGTCGACTCCCATTTGGAGCTGGACCAGGCCTCTGCTCAGAATCCGCGGTCTTTCAGTGTGGGCAATCATGAGGCTGACCGCCTTGCCGCGTGCGGCGCCGAGCTGGGGCGCCTGACTGAGGCCGCCCGAGGGAAAGTGAAAACGTCGAGAGTATGGCCTTCGCTGTTAGGATGAGGATCCTCCAGCGCGCCCTCGAGGCCATCGCCGCTGAGGAACGTTTCGAGCGCGAATCTAGACAACGACGTAGGGGTCGTCGCGCCGAGACGAACGTTGTGAGGCAACCCGCGCCTAGTGTTTGTGCCGCTTTCGCCCCCCGCCATCAGTGGGGTGAGAATGGTCGTTCGTGCACTAGGTGTCGTGGTTCAGCGTCCCACGCCCGGAAAAATTATGACTTAAGTAATGTGGACGGCGAGGTGTTTGAACCTCCTCCTGGGGCCGAGGTGCACATTTCAGGGGGGGGGCTCACCCCTCGCACGTGCCCAGGTTTCACCAGAGGGTAAGGGTGTGGTTCTGTTATGTCTGCGGGTGTTTCGCGGCTGAACAGCTCGCGAAACTCAGTGAACAGTGTTCAGGCCGCCTCGATGGTAATCGCACTGATTACCACGGGCGAATCTACCAGGGTTTATGGCCCAAGGCCTTCAGCAAGGCCGAACTCGTAAAGAGGGCGGCTAAGCGGAAGCCAGTGTAGAGCCCTTTTAGCGACCCAGTCGCCTACTCCATAGCTCCATAGCTCCTCCCCCCATCCTCCTCCGCCTCCCTCTCCTCCTCCTCCTCCTCCTCCTCCTCCTCCTCCTCCTCCTCCTCCTCCTCCTCCTCCTCCTCCTCCTCCTCCTCCTCCTCCTCCTCCCTCTCCGAGGTGGCTCCCTGCGTGGCCCCCCCCCCCCCCCCCCCCCCCCCCCCTTCCCACCCGCAGCCTGTTTGCCCGCGGGGGGCGCGGGGCCCGTGCAATAGGGGGCCCCCAGCCCCAGGCGCTGCCTGGCGCGACGTGGCTGCCGCGAGCCTGCGCTCGCGAGGCGGCCGCGCCCTCAGTGGCCCTGGCGCAGCCAGAGGTCACCCCCCCTCGCCACGGAGTGCGGCCCAACCCGGTCGCGCTCTCCAGCGTGGCATCGACGACTACGACGCATCCGTGCGTCGGCGCGCCGCCGCTTGCGGCTCGCCGCCGACCACGGCGCCCTCTCGCGGCACCGCGGCTCCAGGCCCCCCGCCATGGGCAAAGCAGGGCGCGGCCGCAGCCGTGGTCCCCAGGAGGGCCGTGGCACAACGGGCCCTGGCGCGCCTGCTGGCACATGCGCTTGCGTTGCTAGCAGCCTGTGCGGGTTTCGCACCAACTTTCAGCAGAACGAGCGCTGCTACATGTGCGGCAGGGACAAGCTCGGCCGACCCGATCCGTCTGGTGCCGAGCCGCCTGGTGCCAAGCGACGCGCCCAGTCTGGCAGTAGGCAGTCGCGTGGGGCCCCCAGCAGCGCCCCGCCCCAAGACGCCGAGAGCGCCTCCACAGGCGGACAAGGTGAGCAAGATGACGTTGCTCGTGCCCGTAAGGCCCTTGCCGCCTTGCGTTGACTGCAGCTCCCTGAGGATTCCGAGGTGGTTCTCTCAGCCAAAAAGCAATTGGCAGGCGCAGAAGAACGTGAGCGTGCCGCCCGAACCCCTGATGACATGCTTCGCCGTGCTTTGGATCGCCAAGCATCTAAACTTCGCGAGCACAACGACCTCAATGCACAGGTCGACACGCTGCAGGAGCAGCTCACAGCGAAGCAGACGGAGCTCACGACCGCTGCCGCGGAGCTGGCCGCCATTCAAGCAGAAGTTGCCACGGCGCGCGCTGCCATCATGGCAACCACCCCTGGTGACTCGACGGTCGGCAGCATGGAGGAGGCCCTGGGCCGCCTGCAAGGAGTGGTCGCCGCAGCACCACGTGCCATGGCCGCTGGCAACCCAGACATGCTCCTTCAGTCGCTCAGCGCGCATCTCGTGGAGCTTCAGCGCGCCTTTGTACTGCATCGGCGCGCCGTCGTCCCTGGTGGCCCAGGTGCAGAGCCGCGCGCAGAGCCTCATGATGTTGCCCCCGCGCTCGGCGCGCCCATGGAGGGCGTTGTACCTCGTGCTCCTGGCAGTATGCACCCAGGCGGCACCCACCCTTGGGACGCAGCCATTGATCAAGACCTGGAGGGGGCCGACGTATACAGAGATGCTCGAGGTCAGCCTACCAGCGCACCAGCTACGTGACCAGATGGCGGCCGACCCCTACTCGAATGGCCATGACAATTGATCCTTGGAGTCTATGCCTACGCCCCCACATATGCTAACGGCCCATTTTGGCTGATCAGACGGATGGCGGTTCCGTCGACTATTACGGCTTGCAGCGGCACTCGCTCGTGGACTCTTTCCTCCTACATCATCCGACAGACGCATCTCAGACCTTCCGCGCGCATCTCAACGCCTACGCCGAGAGGTGGAGTGCGGATGCGGTATCATGGCAAGATGTGAGCATGGCGTACGAGGGCTGGACATGGTGGTGTGTACCACGCGCCGAGCTCATGATCAGGCTTTTACTTCAGCTTAGGGTGATGGCGCCATCTGAGGCCGCCATCCACGACATGGCCGTCGCCTACTTCGAGACCGCCTGGCGTGATGCTGCTGACCGCAATGCACAGGTATTGATGTGTCTAGCCACACATCTGGCTAACCCTGACTCTTGGTACACGGAGGCGAGGCAACTCCTCATGCAGCTGCGGGAGGCGCGCCTGCTTCTGGCCCAGGCTCAGTACATGCAAGAACAGGATGGAGTGCACGCAGATACAGGGCTCATTGAAGCTCACCGTGCCTTCGGAGCCTCTATGGTCAATGTCCAGCACCTGCGCACTTTGCTGGCTGGTGGCAGCGCTTTGGTTTCATCGGCTATGACCGCGCCAGAGCACGAGCCCGCATCAGCGCAGGGCCTGGAGCATCCACCTTTCCCCGATGCCGAGGATGACGCGCACCTTCCTGCCCCTGATGACGCCGCAGCACTGCTACAAGTTCGACGCAGCACTGTAAGGGCTGCGGATTCTTCCCTCGTTCCTATGCGACGTCTTGCTGCAGAGCGGCGCGTGCGTGACTCGCGATGCGTGGCAGTGAGATCGAGTAACCGTGAGGTCGATCAGGGGAGCCACGCCCCTACCGTGGGCACGCATCCGCGCATGCCACATGTCGGGTTGGTTCGGGGCTAACTCCGACGAGCGCGGCTGCCGACGGGCAGACGGCTTCCTTTTCGAGGTTGAAGCTGTGCGGGGTTGCCCCCACGCTCGCTCGAGTCACGCCCAGGGCCCTTGACGAAGGGGTGGTCGACGCCCCTGGGCGTGCCACTAGTGTCGCAGCAGGGTGCTCTCAGGCTGTGGGCCACCACAGCGACATTCACTACGGCGTGAGGCATGTTGCTGCGGGGCTAACTCCGACGAGCGTGGCTGTCGACGGGCAGGCGGCTTCCCTCTCGAGTGTGAAGCTGTGTGAGGTTTCCCCCGCGCTCGCTCGAGTCACGCCCGGGGCCCTTGACGAAGGGGTGGTCGACGCCCCTGGGCGTGCCACTAGTGTCGCAGCAGGGTGCTCTCAGGCTGTGGGCCATCACAACGACATTCACTACGGCGCGAGGCATGTTGCTGCGGGGCTAACTCCGACGAGGGTGGCTGCCGACGGGCAGGCGGCTTCCCTCTCGAGGTCGAAGCTATGTGAGTTTTCCTCCACGCTCGCTCGAGTCACGCCTAGGGCCCTTGACGAAGGGGTGGTCGACGCCCCTGGGCGTGCCACTAGTGTCGCAGCAGGGTGCTCTCAGGATACGGGCCACCACAGCGACAATTACGACGGCACACTATCTGGTTCGACACAGTCCAATGGTGGGATCAATGCTACCATGGCTCTACATACATTGGTGCCGCCGGCCTCGGCATCCACGCGAACACGCCGTGCACCCCGAGGAGCTCGCAGGAGGGACTTCAAGGTCGCCACTTTCAACGGCAGTGGATGGCCTCAGGTCCAGGACTACCTGGCCAACTGCAACGGCACGCACCTTGTCTTCGCTCAGGAGTTGAAGTTGCGAAAGGACCAGGTCAAGCGTGCCCAAGAGTGGTCCATCAACAACGGTTGGACATCATTTCTTACAGAAGCTGCTGCAGGCCCAGATGGCGGCCCTCGTGCAGGAGTGGGCATCTTTGTGCGCAGGCATATTGGCGCAACAGTGCTCACCTCATGTATCAGCAGTCACGTACCCGTGCCAGCACATGTGGTTGCGATCATGATTCAGGGCGGACTGAGGCATGGTTTTGTCGCTGCATCCGTTTACCTCGAACAAGGGCTTCGCCTGGCAGGACGCAATGCACAGATCCTAAAAGACCTCGGGGTCCTTCTGTCACACTACGGGCTTCCTTTTCTCTTGGGCGGGGATTGGAACATGCCCCCCGACATGCTGGACGGCTCCGAGTGGCCCATGCGACTTCGGGCCCGCGTTGTGGGTACGTCTAACGGCACGTATCGGGATCCTGCCACGGGGGATGTCTCGGATTTGGATTATTTCGTTCTCAGTGATTGTCTCGCCAGTGTATTATCCCAGCCCTCTCGGGCATCGCAGTTTCCGCCGCGTAATCACTACGTCGTGGAGGCCTCTCTGGGACCACAGGCTCGTGCACAAACTGTTCGAGTACTCCGAGGACCCAAGCCGCTCCCACACCAACCCACGACATCCTTGCGTAAGGATTTGGAGGATGTCGATGGCGAACCACAGTACACTGTCTTGCGTGGGGATCCTGGGCTATCTTGGGTTGAACTCATGCGGGGCGACTCTCAACATCGTTTGGGACCTTGCGACGACCACCCCACACGTTTGGAGAACATATGCACACACTGACATCGTGGAGTGGGGGCGGAGTTGCTCCCATTATTTAGCCTGCCGCCCAATGATCTGAGGCGCACAGGGCGAGGAGCAGCGCCGAGGTACAAGCGCACCACGGCAGGGGGGGCGCCCTGGCGCGACACCAGCCCGCTGCGTCCGCTGAGGCACGTGCCCTACGCCAACTACAGTTGCGCGTCAGCGAAGTGCAGCTGGCCCAGGCGAGACGACCCCATCAGGTCGCACAGGCATGGGCACATCTCTACTCCTTCCTCGCTCAAGAAGGTAAGGAGGGCAGGATGAGGAAGCATATCTCCCCTCCCGTCGCAGCTGTTCTTACGTATCTACTACGCGCAGCCGCCCAGCAGCCTGCCCTGCAGCACCATTTGCTCATGCTAACGACGTCCTACCTCGGACGGGCTGCTGCTGTCATCGAAAGAAGGATGGCTACTGCTAGGGCTCGCCCTTTCACTAAATGGATCCGACAGCACTTGAGACAGCGATCAGGACCCATACACCGTTGGTCCAAGCCCCGTGGTTGGACGATTCCCCAGGTTGACACAGCCTTGGGACCATCCAGCACTTCTGAGGACATATGTTGGGTTCAACGACAGTCTTGGAAGGACGTGTGGGAAGGGCGTGACGACAACCCCCCCCCCCCCCCCCCCCTCCTCACCCGGAGCGTTCATGATGACGGCGATGGTGATCTCATCGTTGAGATGCGCGGCCTATGTCAGGCTGGTCCACGTGCGCCTCCCTTGAGCATCGATGCCCTTCGGCAAGCGGCACGGAGTTTCTCGGGGCGCACGGCCCTGGGGCCAGATCAGTTCAGACCTCGACATTGGGCGGTGGCCTCCAACGGGGCCCTGGCTGTCTCGGGATATTTACTACATCTCTGTGGGGCCTTTGGGACATGGCCCACGAGTATTAGACGCGTACACAATGCCTTATTGGACAAGCCGACGGGTGGGTATCGACCTATTGCGTTGCTCCCATCCATCTATCGTGTGTGGGCCCATGCCCGACTAGCTTGGGTAAGGGCTTGGGCGCCCCGACTAGGTCGCCAGTGCCTTGCGCTTGGCTCGCAGCGATCAACGACGGACGTTGCAGCCCGTGTGATGGGCACACCAGAGGTAGGTGGGCACCTGCAGCCCGAGTCGCAGGCATCTGCGCATGCGTTCGTTGACGTAGCGAAGTGTTTTGTCAAACCACCCTGGCTGTGGCTGCTGCGAGCGGGGATTCAGCAAGGTTCCCCGGCCCCATCATCCTCCTCGCCTTTAGGATATACATGTGCAGCCGACGCCTGGTGTGGGACAATTGCTACTCGGATGTCGTGTATGCGCAGTGTGGTATTTTACCAGGGTGCTCAATGGCTATGTTTGCCCTTCAGTGCATCATGATTGCCCCCTTTGATCACCTCACACGAAGCACTATGGACATACCGCGTGGCATCGACGTGTCTGCGGATGACGTTACTGTGCACGTATATGGCGTGCTACGACACATCGGTTCATGGCCCCAGCGGGTTCCACGGCTTTTGGTGCAAGTGCTCAAGGCCCTGAGGCCCCCTCCAGCTGCCCACAAGATGAGGCTTACCAGCTCCATCCCTGTTTTGGGAACACATGTGGCCTATCAATTACGGGACATTGGGTACGTCTACGTGGAGGCGTTGGAAGTTCTTGGGATTGAGGTCTCGGGACGCCCAGTGCGCTACAGCAGGCTGCGACAACGTGTGAGGGGTGTGGCCAGTCGCCGCCCACGCGTTATCGCCCTACGCAGAGCTGGCCCCCTCCTCAGTCGATTTCACAAGCAGGCTCTTCCACCAGCCTTGACCGATGGTCTAGGCGTACGCGGAGCCCCCCCGCGACTTGTATAACAAATGCGGTTGGCACAGCGAGGCGCGCGGCACGCTCCAGGCTCCAGCACATCGTGTTGGATTACATCATGCCTCCAGGGATCGACTTTCATTGATCCACAGGTGGAGGCCTGGGCCGCGCCGCTGTACCAGTGGTCCCTTCTTTTTTCGCGGCCCGCAGGTGCCCCGCAGTATCTTGCAGTCAGCATGGCTTCGCCAGATCCAGAAGATCTATCACTCTCCGCACCCGTGGCGGCACGTTTCGGGTCCCGCTGGCGCTACAGTGCGTGCACTACGGGAGCTCGGGTGGGCCACTATTAGCAGCACCGTTTGGAGTACGGACCTAGGGGTTCGGATCAATGTTCGTGATGAGGCGCCGTCCACCATCCGTCAGCTTGCTAGAGGTTCTGGGGTGCGGCGGCTCTGGGGAAAGTGGTCCCGACGGTTACCGCTCCCAGGGCACGATCCTACCCCTCGGTGGCCTATTGGATATTGGATCGAACCAACATTGCAGATCCTATCCCAGGTTGGCTTACCCGAAGGCGGCGACTCAGGGAATGAGGACGATCCCGACGATCCTGGCCATGAAGACGATGTGCGCCCGATCCCGCCCCCTGTTGGACCCAACCCCTTTGCCGAAAAGTTGAAGCCCTCCCTCAAGGAAGCAGGCCTCCAACGTGCGTATCTGGGAGGTGGTCTTTGGAGCCCATCAAGGCTTGCGAAGTGTGGTTACAGGGACACAGAGTCATGTCCACGGCGTGGGGCGGCAACATGTGATCTGTATCATAGTGTGCACGTGTTCCTCACCCCATACACAGCGTCAACAGCGCATGTCTCACATCCGCACGGATCGATTCTCCAGGCAAGTGCGTGACTCCATGTTATGGTCGTCAGGACTCGTCCCTCGCTCATGCTTCCCATCACTACCGCCACGGGACTGCACTGGGCGCTGGCACACCCAATATGGCGACCCGCAAGGTATCACAGGCAACGTTTACACGGATGGTGCGTGTCAGCGTATGTGGTATTGGCCTGAGGCCACACGTGCAGGCTGGGGTTTCTGTAAATTGAGTGCGCCGCCTCCAGGGGTAGATATTCTTGTTTATGGGGCTCTCCCAGGCCCCATGCAGTCCTCGCCCAGGGCCGAGCTGTTCGCTGTCCTTCAGGTCCCCCAGGTTTGCCTTCCCCCCGTTTGTGTGCACACCGACTTCAAAGGCCTGGTTGACGGCCTCGCCCTTGGAGCCCGCTGGTGCTGCGCGCCTCGGCGTTTAAACGTCGACCTCTGGGAACGCATAGGGGCCAAGATTTCCGACCTGGGCGAGGTGGAGTCTGATGTTCGAGTTACCCTAGTTAAAGGACACCAGCAGGGCCAGATCACCGATGCCCGAGGCAATCGGTGGGCCGACCTTGCTGCGCGTAACGGCAGAGACCTCCGCCCCATTCCCAAACCCAGGCCAAAACTATGAAGCTTGGCCATCAATACTACACTCGCCTCCTGCGATGGAGTACTACTGCCCTGGGGCCTTTCTTCGGCGAGCAGTGTGTCGACGCTCGGCCCCGCAGGAAAGCCTGTCGACGCCCTCGGCGTGCCACGGCTCCTTTGGAGCCCAAGGAGGATTCGGTCCACTTGCGCCATGTTTTCTCCCGGGTTCCCCATCGCAGTATTTGGAGGTGCGAGTTTTTCAGGAATGGCTCGAAGCTTGAACGGACCCGTCGTCGTCTCTCTTTGATTGCTTGCCTTGCTCCTTGTGTTGTGGTGCGATCTCGCTCCCCCTCGGGCTCGTTTCGCTCGGCGCGCCCTCGGACGGAGCCCCCCACGCGTGGCCAGGAGCGTGTCCAAGGGGAGGCTGGTTTTCCCCATCCTTCCTCGGGCCTGGATAACCCTTCCTCGCCTCGCCCCTGCAGCCCCTCCCCTGGCTTCGAACGGCACGTCAGGCCACGCGTGTGCTTCGAGCCCGTTGCTTTTGCTTGGGATGGAGCTGCGGGTGTCCAGGCTGGCGCCGCCGCCAGGGTTCACCCTTTTCCAGAGCGCTCGGGGCCCACCTTCCTCCCAGACAAGCGGAGGCGGATCGGCTCCACGCGCCCACTACGGTGCCAGCCGAGCCCATGCCTGGATCGGGCCCTGTCCCTGCCACGGCCGCTCGCGGCCATCGTCTCTGGGTTTCCTCGGGCCACGTTTGTCTGTGTGTCTCCTGTTGTGCTTTCACGACGGGCATGGCTGGTTACCTTCTTATACATTGCCCGTCGGGGAGCACCCACCGTCTGTCAGAACGGGCGGTGCGCAACCGACGTTTATTATTGCAGGGTTTTCATACTGCGGACGAGGGGGCAGAAGGCTCACGTCGAGTCCCCGCGCCTCGTCCGCTTCTCGTTTCCGACCCTGAGACTCACTGGGTCAGGCTCCACGGGAGCCCACCTTCGCACCCAGGTGGCGGGGCGTAGTCTCCCGCCTCTTTTGTCTGTGTGGCTGGTACCCGAGATCCTCTAGGTGGGGCCCCAGCCTCTTCGCAGGCCGGCCAGGCTGCCAGCGGCTTGGCACCCTTGGTGGGCGCCCGTGCACTGCGCGACGCTTCCCCTTGGCAGTGCCGTATCCTCCTCCCCCTCCTCCCCCTCCCCCCCGTTCCCCCCCTCCTCCTCCTCATCCTCCTCCTTTTCTTCCTCCTCCTCTTCTTCCTCCTCCTCCTCCTCCTCTCCTCCTCCTCCTCCTCCTCCTCCTCCTCCCCCTCCTCCTCCTCGCCCCCCCTCCTTTTCCTCCTCCTCCTCCTCTTCCTCTTCCTCGTTCTCTTCCTCCTCCTCCTCCTCCTTCTCCTTCTCCTTCTCCTCCTCCTCCTCCTCCTCCTCCTCCTCCTCCTCCTCCTCCTCCTTCTCCTCCTCCTCCCCCCGCGCTCTTGTCGTGCATCGAAGAGCTGCCCATGTATAAGGTGGAAGAAGGACCGTTTTTTATGTTTTCTGCGCTTGGTGGATTCAATCCAGGGGGCCCTGGCGCAAGTCGAAGCGGAAGCGAGGAAGCTGGCGAGTGCAGAATGGAAGGGGTCTGCTGTCGCATAAGTCCGACAGGGGGGCTCGATAATTCTCGAGACATGGATTACACTTCGGTCAGCGTGGGCGGCCTCCACATGAGGCACTTCAGCTTCACGGGCGATTGCTTGCCGCGTGTTGCTTTTGCATTTGTTGGCGTCATGGAGTTCACTGCCCTGGTCCCTCGTCAGATTGCGGTTGCGTTGCTCACGTTGGTCCCCCAAACCCAGTTCGGGATGTCGGCCGATTGGAAATTGTTGCGCTCTGTACCGTGCGTGCGGCAAGGTGCGGCGCTCCAATTGCCCAGGCCCGGTAGCAGGCTTGCGCGCGCGAGTATTTCAGTATTTCGCGACGGGGCCCGTCGAGGGGAGGTTCGGGATGTGATTTGACAATATATTGTCAGAGCGGACGCTTCGGCCCTCAACAAGGATGAGGCGGCCGCGGTGCTGCTTGATCCGTACACGTATCATGGGACGATACAGTTCCGTCTCCTCTTGTGGCGGTGCAGGCAGGTGCAGATTCCGATTCCTGTTGCGAGGTTAGAGATTCGCATGAACCTCCAGGCGCGATTTGTGGTGCTGAATGGTTTCGTGGACGGGCCCTTCTGGGCTGGGGGGTATTATCGCGGGTTGTACGTTTGCCACGCCGTTCATGTGTGCTTCCTCCCTTCTGGACATCGGCAACGTGGAACTGTCACCCCCGCTGCACTTTATGTTGTGCATCGGCGACTCGGGGCTCAGCGCCACTGGCTCGAAGGAGCGTATGGCCTGCCATTGGCCGCCAGCTGTTCGGATGATCCATTCGGTCTTCGGGGGCGCGGTGGGAGCCAAGTTCGGCCCTGGCGAGGAGAGGAGCAGTCCTTGATGTGTTCGTCCAGGGCGCTGGGCACCGAGGTGGCCGCCAGGTTTGGAGGGGCTGGCAGGTCCGCTCGTCGGCTCGGCGCCGAGCCGCGGCGTGGATGGTTGCGTAAGCAGCCCCCGTCGAGTGAAAGGTCGCAGCTCTGAGCAGGGGAGAAGGGACAGACAATCCATGGCCTCTGTGGGGCGCCTTCGAAGAGCTGAAGCCCACCATCGGTGGGGAGGTTGCTCGGAATCTTTCTGCTCCAGCGGCCCTGCCAAAGGCCGCGCGCTCGCGGCCCTGTTGCTGGCGCGCGGCCAACCTTGCTGGCATGCGGCGGTTCCGCCGATCTGCGGGTGGGCCGAAGAGGCGCGGTGGGCCCACCATTGCTCTTACCAGCACGCTGTGGAGTTCTCGCGGAGTTGCGGGCCGCCTGGGAAGCGGGGTTCAAGAGCCAATCCCCGCTGTGGCAAAGCGTCTCGGGCCCTGTGGCGGCCCTGCGCAAATCCTGCGAACGCGTTTCTTGGGCCATGTCTAGTTTTGCGGTGCTGGTTACGGACCAGGGCCAAGTTTAGTTTGAAGCTCACCGATGTTTTCATTTGCCTCATCCGCAATCTGCTGCGTAAGGCTGCGTTGTGGGGCTTGGGTGGGATATGAGGGGCTCGTCTTGGGATGCAAGCTGGAACGCGTGTGAAACCAGCTAGCTATTTACAAAGCAGCAAACATACCGCCTATCAGAAGGGTTGTTGGAGAGCTTTCTTGTGCAATGCTATTGACACTAGAGCTAGGGCCGAAAGCCTCGTCTACGCGTTGCCGTCGAGCCTGTGCTTGAGATGTGGGGCCACCTTAGACGCGCTTAGACATCGCCCCTGGAAGTGCAAGGACCTCGAGTGCGTGGAGCGCAGAGACAGCTCAGCGCCTCAGAAGATCCAGAAGTGGGCAGCTGAGGCTGACGACAATTTGGCTGCCACGGAGTGTTCGCCCACCCCGCCGACTCTTTCCCGTCGCCGCTCTCCGAGGGGGGCATCGAGGAGAAGGTTTGGGACATCGACGTCGCTTTCGAGGGGGACATGTTCGTAGACGGATCCTGCGCTAGATATCTCGTCGGTGAATTGAACAGGGCTGGCTGGGCCATCATCCCGGTGTTGCGAGAGACGGGAACAGTGCGGATGCGAGGGCCCGTTTGGGCGCCATGTCCTCAGATGCCGCAGGCGGCTGAATATCATGCTATGTCTGTCGCCGCGCAGTGGGCCACGGGGCCTGGCGCGATGTTTGTTGATTGCCGGGGCCGTGTGTGGATTTTGCTGCGATGCCCCGGAGCGAACAGGCCTCGGCCACGAGGATGCAGAGCGGCATGGCGCAGTTTCTGCAGCAGGCGAGGCCTCGAGCGAAGCTCGAAAAGGTTCGGGCCCATCTCTTCGTCCACGTGGCCGTTGATGATGAAGACCGCCATGGGCGGCACGGCAGCGATCGGGCTGGTCCGGCCGCCGCGGGTGCGGCACCCTTGCGTCCTGAGCCTGCCGTGGGGCTTCGCGGAGGAGGAGGAGGAGGAGGAGGCGGAGGAGGAGGCGGAGGAGGAGGAGGAGGAGGAGGCGGAGGAGGCGGAGGAGGAGGAGGAGGCGGAGGAGGAGGCGGAGGAGGAGGAGGAGGAGGAGGCGGAGGAGGAGGAGGAGGAGGAGGCGGAGGAGGAGGAGGAGGAGGAGGAGGGGGTCACTGGCAAATCCTGTGCCGCCGCCCGTGTGGTGGGACGTCTTGGGGCTGAGTTGCTCGTCGGGTGGCCCCGTCTGTCCCTCGGCCCAGGCGCCCAGCGCATCCCCCGCCCCATCCTGTGGCCAAGCCGCCAGGAGACAAAGCTGTACACCAGTGGGGATGGGTGGGCAGCCAATGGCAGTGTGCTGCTTGTCTACGGTCGGAGGGCACCAACTTTACACCAACACCGATCCTGGCCCAGGATCGCCCTGGGCCCATGATCGGTGTATATGCCTTCTTGCCCAAGGCAGGAGGACGTATACACCGATCCTGGGCCCAGGGTGATCCTGGCCAGGATCGGTGTTGGTGTATAGTTGGTGCCTTCCTATACGGGGAAGGCGCGGAGCGCCTTCGGTCGAGCCCCAGTCCGGGACGCGCTCGACTGTTTTGCGCGTGCAGCCTGCGAGCCTGCGTTCCCTAGGCCATCGGTGCGTGCTGCTCGATTGTCCATGTGTTTCTGCGTATTTGCCACAAGTGCTCTTACATGACGTCGGGGGGTCCGCTCAGGAACCTCGACAAAACGTGTGGGCCAAACACGTTGGCATCGCACCGCAATCCGCGGAAT
Source organism: Prorocentrum cordatum (assembly GCA_963575745.1). Classification (NCBI taxonomy): domain Eukaryota; class Dinophyceae; order Prorocentrales; family Prorocentraceae; genus Prorocentrum; species Prorocentrum cordatum. Next base: position 88,817 of record CAUYUJ010020512.1, on the reverse strand, counting down.
AATTTGAAAAACAAGGGGCTCCATCCGAATCGGCCCGGGGTCTCCGTCGATTTAAGCACGTCTTGCCATTTTTAGCGTGCCTCATTGATTTCAATTTTGGCCTCCCCCCAGGGGGGGGGTCACCCACCTTCTGGGGTGTACGTTGGGTTGCGGCATCGTGGATGCAAAACATCCTCCTCCCTCCTCCTTCTCCTCCTCCTCCTCTTCCTGCTCCTTCTCCTCCTCCTCCTCCTCCTCCTCCTCCTCCTCCTCCGTTCTTCTCCTCCTCCTTTTCCCCCGCCCTCCTCCTCCTCATCATCCTCTTCTTCCTCCTCCTCCTCCTCCTCCTCCTCCGCTTCATCCGCCCTCCTCCTCCATTCCTTGTCCGAGGCCAGTTTTTGGGGCGGGCCGGGCGTTTCGCCTGAGACTTCCGCACCGCTTTTGACCCTGAAGCTTATCACTTGGCAACCGGTTCACAGAGGGAGGACGGGCCGTCTTCGAAGGGTGGCTCTCGCTTTAGCGCCGCGCACAGTCGTTATCATTGCCTCGTGACGTACCCAGCCCTTTCTATACATGTGGCGATTCTATTCAGGAGTACTCAGTGCTGCCTGGCATTCTGACGGACCCGCAGTGCGCAGGAAGAGCACCCAGCAGGGATTTCAGAAGAGCGCAGCAAGAAGAGGAACGGCGAATCTACAGCATGGAAGCACAGGGGCGTTAAAAGAAACGCGCCCGACAAGTGAACAGAAAAGGGCGCGGCGGCGAGGGCTAAAACAGAACATCAGTTTAACTCAGCAACGCGCTGCGCTGAGCGGGGCAAATGCATGAGGTGCATAACGGGGGTGGAGGCCCATCCAGAAGTGGAGACAGAACGGCGCGGCAGCGCACCCAAAGAGAAGCACCCAACGGTGGAGTCGAACGGTCGCGGTCGCGAGAACGCGCAGGAACACGCAGAAGTGGACGCGGGCGGGCGCGGTAGAAAGAAGCGGCCCGAAGTGGTCTCAAACGAGCGCGACGAAAGTGGCGACAGTTGCGCAGATCGCAGGCCCCCCAGGGGGCGGCGAGGTCCCGAGGACGGGCAGGCGCCGGAAGCGGAGGGGGCAGGGCGGGACGGACGGTCTAGGGGGAGGGAGGGCGGGCGGGGAGGGGAGAGAGCGGAGGGGAAGGACAGGGAGGGCAGACCGGGAGGGCAGACAGGGAGGGGAGAGAGCGGAGGGGAGAGGATAGACACGCGCCAGAGAGAAGTGGCCCTTTCTCCTTGGCAAGAAGACGAAGAAGAAGGATAACAGACATAAAGCTGAGCATACTAGATGACAACTCATAAGAGGAAGTCGGCGACGAACGACGACGACGACGAGGGACGGCGACGAACAGACCACGACGACGGTGACGACGACGACGACGACGACGACGACGACGACGACGACGACGACGACGACGACGACGACGACGACGACGACGGCGGCGGCGGCGGCGGCGGCGGCGGCGGCGGCGGCTGCTGCCTCGGCGATCAAGTGTCGAGGATCGAGGGTTGCGGACGTTTCTGGGAGGCACCCTTCGAGGATCGAGGATCAAGTGTCGAGGATCGAGGATCGAGGATCAAGTTTCGAGGATCGAGGATCGAGGGTCGCTGGACTCCCCTCAGGATTCTGGTCAGAACGCACCCTTGGCCATTTCCAGGGGGGAGAGGAATTCTTGGAGGGGAGGCGGCGACCAGAATTTCGAGAGGGACCCGGTCGTGGCTTCGGAGTCGCCCCAACAACTCCCGAGAGGG
>CAUYUJ010020512.1:72064-84564 GCA_963575745.1 Prorocentrum cordatum | reverse complement strand
CCCTCTTCCTCCCTCCTCCTCCTCCTCCTCCTTCTGTTCGTCCTGCTCCTCCTCGTCCTCCTCATCTGTGACATCAAGCATCACCTTGTTACAGCACTGCCGCTTTCTCTGCCAGGCCGCGGTCCACCGAACGAGTTTGGCGTTACACAGGTCGGCCCGTGTGGCATCCTCTAGATTTGCCCTGCGGTCGCGATGGGTCGAGAGCCTGTGGTCGCGGCGAGATCTTGTGGTCCTGAGGTCCCGGGGTCGGGCGGGGCTGGGACAGGGATGACTCGTTCCAGCGCGTTCCGGAACGCTCTCAGAGCGTTCAGGGGCGCTCTGGAAGGGCCGCGGTGCCCGACGTATCCTCCAGAGCCGCCGGGTCTCAGAGATCCCCACGGTCCGATTTTGTCTTGGTCCGTGCTTCGTCCTTCTGGGGGCATCGGGGCCCCAGAAGGCCCCGGAAGACTGCCTGAAGCCCCAGAATGGCCAGCACATCTAAAAGCATGCTGCAGGCGCCCGAAGATCTCCCTCGTAAAATCCTCGAGGGTCGACGGCAAAGCTCACCAAGCGGGAGGGGAGGCGGTGCGCTGCCACGAGCTGGCGGCGAAGGCGCGCGAGGCGCTGGGGGCCGCCGACAGCGAGCACCGCGACCTGTCGCAGCAGTTCCTGCGAGACATCGCCGCCTGCGTCGCGACCACCTACGCCAACCTGGCGCAGGCGCTCCAACGACGACGGCGACGACGACGGCGGCGGCGGCAGCGGCGACGAGGACGACGGCGGCGGCGACGACGACGACGACGGCGACGGCGACGACGAGGACAACGACGATTGTGGCGACGATGGCAGCGGCGGCGGTGGCGGCGACGTGACGGCGACGACGACGACGACGACGACGTCGACGACGACGACGACGACGGTTGCGGCAGAAGCGGCGGCGACGACGACGACGACGGCGACGGCGACGACGATGACGACGACGGCGACCACGTCGGCGATGGCAGCGATGACGACCCGACGACGATGACGACGACGACGACGACGACGACGACGACGACGACGACGACGACGACGACGACGACGAGGACGACAAGCACCAGACCGCCTTGCGTCGCGAAACAACACGATACACACGGCGGACGGCGCGCCGGGAGGGCGCGCTGAGAGGGCGCGCTGGGGAGATGGCCTGCCTGAAGAAATGCCCGTTCGCTCCTCCTTCTCCCCCTCCCCTTCGACAGGGGCCAAGAGGCATCCGAAAACACAACAGCGCTCGACGCGCCTATTCGACGACGCCCGGAAGTCTGTGTTCTCCCGGGAGGATCAGGTTCAGCACCCTCGACACTCGATGGCCGATGGCAGAACTTGGCAAACGGCGCACCCCGTTCGGAGTTCTTCCGCGTTGCTGGCGCCGCCGCGCAGAACGGCCCGCGGCCGCGACACCTCGTCGGCGTCGCCGCCATTATCTTGCAGACTCGCCGCGTCGTCGCCGCCGCCGTCGCAGTCGTCGTCGTCGTCGTCGTCGTCGTCGTCGTCGTCGCTGCCGTCGCCTCCACCGTCGTCGTCGTCGTCGTCGTCGTCGTCGTCGTCGCCGTCGTCGTCGTCGTCGTCGTCGTCGTCGTCGTCGCCGTCGTCGTCGTCGTCGCCGTCGCCGTCGCCGTCGCCGTCGCCGTCGTGGTCGTCGCCGTCGCCGCCCCGAGGTGCTCACGCCGCCCGCGGGCACGTGCCTGCTGCCCCAGCTCGCGGGGGGCACGGCGCCGAGGGGGCCGACGCCGCCCGCGCAGAAGCCGGGCCTCCAGGCGGCGGCCCCCCGTCCGCTGGGTTGGGGGAGGGAGGGGGGGAGGGGGGAGGGAGGGGGGGAGGGAGGGGAGGGGAGGGGAGGAGGGAGGGAGGGAGGGGGGAGGGGAGGGAGGAGGGAGGAGAGGGAGGGAGGGAGGGAGGGAGGGAAGGAGGGAGGGAGAGAGGGAGAGGAGGAGGAGGAGGAGGAGGAGGAGGAGGAGGAGGAGGAGGAGGAGGGAGGAGGGGTGAGGAGGGGAAGCGGGAGCGCGGATCGATGAGCAAGCAGCGACAAGCGAGGAGGATGATGCGCAAGGGGCGAGGAGCGAGGAGAGGGGAGAGGGAGGAGGAGGAGGAGGAGGAGGAGGAGGAGGAGGAGGAGGAGCGAGGAGCGAGGAGCGAGAAGCGAGGAGCCCGCAGGCGTGGCGGATGTCGCAGCCCCCCGCCTCGTCCCTCGCGCTCCGCGAGGGCCCGGTGGAGCGGCCGCCCAGGCCGGGGTGCGGTGGCAGAGCGGCCTCGCCGCTGCTGTGCTCTCTGTGACCCGACTTGTGCTCTCCTCCTCCTCCTCCTCCTCCTACTCCTCCTCCCCTCTCTCTCCTCCTCCTCCTCCTCCTCCTCCTCCTGCCTGCTCCGCCTCCGCACGCTCGACTCCTCCTGCCTGCTCCTCCTCCTCCTCCTGCCTGCTGGTCATCCTCCCCCTCCTCCTGCTTCTGCTGCTCCTCTGCCTCCGCCTCCTCCTCCTGCTCCTCCTCCTCCCCCTGCTCCTGCTCCTGCTCCTCCTCCTCTTGCACACATTTCTCTTTCTCCTCCTCCTCCTCCTCCTGCTCATCCTGCTCCTCGTGCTCCTCCTGCCCCTCCTGCTCCTCCTGCTCCTCTTGCTTCTGAATATCATCCTCCTCCTCCTCCTGCCACTCCTGCTCCTCCTGCCTGCCTGCTCCTCCTCCCCCTCTTCCTTCTCCTCCTCCTCCTCCTCCTCCTCATCATCATCATCATCATCATCATCATCACCATCAGCATCAGTATCATTATCAGCATCATCATCACCATCAGCATCAGCATCAGCATCGTCATCATCACCGCCATCATCATCAGTATCATTATCAACATCATCAGCAGCATCATCATCATCTGCATCTACATCATCATCAGCATCATCATCATCACCATCATCGCCGTAGCCATTTTGGCTCAAGGCTGATGCTTTGGGGGCTGCAAGCCCCGAGGCAAAACTGGAGACCGCTGGTCCGCGGACATACCCCGATTGTTTGTGCAACCTCGTCTAGGCTTTGCGCTGGACGTAGGCGAAGAGAAGTTTTTGTGAGCTCCTGCAGGAGCACCCTCTCAGCCTTGTGCCCATCATGGCATGGCGCTCCCAGACGCCGTGGGCGAAGGGGGGCAAAGGCAAGCAGTGGCCAGGGCAGAAGGGTGGGCGACGCCGCGGAGCCAACTCAGTCTGCTCGAAATGCGGCCACTGGGAGTACGACCACTTCGGCAACTGGACGTGCAGCGTCTGCGGCGGCAGCTACCTTGGCGATGCTGCCCATGTTCCTCATGTTGCTGATGCTGGAGTGCCTGATCAATTCGCGGCTGACTTGCAGGCGTTGGCGGCGAAGTACCCAACCATGGCGGCCGCCCTTGGACAGCTCCAGGGCGCGGCCCCACCACCTGCGCCTGAAGCTCGCGAGCCTGCTTCTGCCAATGACATCGAGAAACAGATCCAGGCCCACCGTACGGAGCTGTCCCGTGCGGTTGAGAAGGCGAGCAGGAAGGAGCGGGTGGCCCAATCTGACGTTCAGCAGCGTCATGAGGCTGTCGTTCGGCATCGTGAGGCTTTGGCCAAGGCTGAGCGTCTGCACGTGGAGTCCCAGCAGTGGCACGCCGAGTCCGCCGAAGCTCTTCGCGAGGCCAACGCCCAGAAGGACGGCTTCAACGAAGTCCAATACCGTGAGCAGCTCCGTGCCAAGGAGCGCGAGGAGGCGGCAGCTGCTGCCCGTGCTGCGCAGGCCGCTCATGACGAGGCGGCGCGGCAGGCGGGCGGAGGGGCACCCGGTGCGGCTGGCGGGGCCCCTGCGGCAAGCGCCCCCGCAGGTGGCCCGCCACCAGGCGGTGCAGCTCATCAGGCCGCCCCTGATGCTGTTGCGCCGCCTCCTGGAGTCACAGCTTTGGGCAATGTGGACTTCCAGTGGGTTCAGGACCACCTTCATGAACTCTCTGAGCCTGATCTTCAGCGTTTCCATGGGCGCTCGCATCTGTCTCCAGAGCAGTGGGTCGAGATGCGCAAGGTTGCCCTCCAGCAGCGCGCCGCCGAGCTGGAGATCGACATGGCCTCGGAGGCGGCCAGCGAAGCTGGGGATCCTGATCTTCCTGGTGATGAGACTTCTGAGCTGCGTGACCTCCGCAAGCGCGCAGCCGATACAGGCTTGGACCCGCAGGCCGCGGAGCGGTATGGAGTACTGCTCTCGAAGGTCGCGGTGGCTCGAGCCGCCAAGCGTGCCAAGAAAGCGGTGCGCGAGCAGTCTAATCACACATCCGTCGCCTTCTGCCAGGCGGCGGCCTCCCAGCTGCAGGCTGTTCCTCAACCAGCTGCAGGGGGTGGAGCCCCAGCGCGGCGTTTTTAGCCCGCCTCCGTCGCGCCCCCTGCCGATGAGGCGGCGCGACAAATGTGCAGGCCTGGAGGTTCGATTCTGCAATGTTACAAGCTGGTCTGATCTCACGAAGGGCTTTCTCTCTACCAGTACCTCAGCCATGGGCGCCATGTTCATTGCTGAACATCACCTTCGCCCCGAAGGTGTCGTCAAGGCCAAGAAGGATTCAAGAGCGATGGGTTGGAATCCATTTGTTCAAGCAGCCATCGATTCCCCAGGAGGCGGGACTCACGGGGGAGTGGCAGCGTTCTGTCAGAAGAGTCTCTGGTGTCAACGGTTCCTCTCGGGCGGGCGTGTCTGAGGTGCTCAATGTGGGCTCGGGGACTTGCTGGTTTTTCCTGGAGTTCAAACTTCATGGGCTTTCGGTGGCTATGGGCGTTGTTTCCCTGGTGTGTTCCATCGGGGCGACTGGTGAAAATCCTATGCGTTTGCGGCAGATTGCTGAGTTTACCAATTCCTTGAGTGTTCCTTGGGTTTTGCATGGAGATTTCAATATGTGTCCCGAGATGCTTGCCGAGTCTGGATTTTTGGAGCTTACGAGGTCTCGCGTGCGTGTTCCAGCTGGGGTTGAATACGCGTGTGACGTTGGCCGCACTATGATAGACTATGCATTTTGCTCCAAGGTCCTGGCTCCCTATGTTTCAGTCTGCACGGTGGCGCACTCCCCGTTCAAGACCCATGCGTGTTTGCATGCCACTATTTCTGGAGAAGTACTCCGGCAGGAGGTGCAGCGTAGGTTATGGGCGGCGGCGCTGCCTCAAGCTTGTGGGCCTGATCATTTGTGGTTGCATTACTTGGACATGGCTTGTGCGCGCGGCTACGATTGGCAGCCTCCGCCTGATGTTAAGGAAGCGTCACGTTGCCACACCCTCTCCTATGCTTCGGACGAGCTTTCGGAAGACTATGCTTTGTGGTCTCGGGCGGCGGAGATGGTATTTGTTTTCCGGGGATGTGCTGTGTTGGAACACTCGGACCGTGTTTTGGGGCGTGGTGGTCCTCTCCAGCGGTCCTCGGGGACCCTCAGGCGTCGGGGCCCCAACAAGCAGGCCTTCAACTTTCCGCACTTGTGTTTCTGGTCCATGCTCTACTCCCGTTTGTTCGGGTACTGGAAGGCCCTGAGTGGTAAGGCGTCCTCTGCACAGGCTAGGAAGTTTTTTTATTTCATCGTGAGCCAGGCGTACCAGGTCTTCTCCCATATTGAGCCCTTGCATGCCCCCGCTGAGGCGCAAGATTGGGCGACTGCATTGGCTGATCTTCCCGTCGGTCTTGATGCAGTTCGCCGGCTTGTTGATAAGGCCGCTGAGGTATGCGAGCAGGCGGTCAACCTGGCGCGTGCTTCTAATGAGGCTGGCATTCGTAAGTGGCTGAAGGAGGCGTTGCCGGGAGGGGCGAGGAAGGTTCACAATGAGTTGAAGAGAAATTCCAAACCTAGGGGTCGAGTACTTCCGCGCGCCGGACGGCACCCGCCAAACCCCTCAGGACATGATGCAGTACAGGCGCACCTTCTGGTCCAAGTGGTGGGCCCCGTCCCAGAAGCACCTGCAGGTCCTCAGTGATACGCTCAACGAGCTTCGTGCCCTGGCCCAGGTTTCGCTGATGGAGCTCCCTGATTTCGAAGCCCGGGACGTCTTGCAAGCGGCTACTTGTTTTTCTAGCAGTACAGCTGTGGGGGTAGATCAGTGGTCACCGCGGGATTTCCTGCGGCTTCCTGGCCAGGCTGTGCATTGTCTGGCTGCGTTGTTCACGGCCTGTGAGAAGGCCCTTGCCTTTCCACAGCAGTGCTATCTGAATATCATGGCCCTTCTCCCGAAGTCGGTGCAGGGCGAACGGGCCGTTTCGAAGTGTTCTACGCTCTACCGGATGTACGCGCGCATGCGTGGTGATCACATTCATGAGTGGACTGTTGCGCACACGGATTTCTGGGATAGCGCTGTACGGAATTCCTCGGCGCTTCAGGCGGCGCTTCTTCGCGAGCTGTGTCACGAGGTCGCGGGTGCACTCAGTTTCGAGTCTGCCTCCCTCCACTGGGACATGGAGAAATTCTTTGACTCGGTGGTTCCAGCGTTGTTGGTCCAGCTGGCTCTTAAGGCTCTTAAGGTTGGCTCCAAGGCGCGAACAGCTCCTGGCTCTTGCAAGCGTGTGGAAGTTTTTGACGCCAGGTCAACGCCTCGGAGTGCGACGCGCTTGGGTTCGGCACCGTGACCGGCTTACGGCGCTTCCACCCTCTCGTAGATGGCGCACTGTTTCTGGGCCGCTTGCGGCGACCATCTGCACCCTTCTGGGCCTCGAGTGGATTCCCACCTCGCCTACATCTTGGGGTTCGCCGGTGGGCATTCTCAATTTGGAAGATAGGGACTTCCTGTTCCACCTCGCAGCTGCCGTGCAGCAGACAGTTTCCCGAATGTGCTCTAGCAAGGCAGCTCAGCACTTTTGTGGGGAAGGCTTGGATGGGGGAGCTGATTTTACCGTGTTCCGGAGGATGCACTCCGCTTTCTTGAAAGATGGCAAGTATTCTGACGCTGCCTTGCTGGCGTGCATTGTCTCAGGGGGTACTTGGCCCGAGGCTCGACTTCAGGATGCCGGGTACCTCACAGACGGCATGTGCCCGCGGTGTGGGGTTGCTCGCGAAACAAGCCTCCACCAATGTTGGTCGTGCTCGGCCAATGCTCAGATCGATTCAGACCATATCCATCGATCCCAGGATATTGCTGCGATGGCGGATCGTCCTGAGCACGTTCGCAGTGCTTTCTGGAACCGTGGGCTTCCTCCTCTTGCTGCAGCTGTCGCACCTCTGCCGCCACCCCGCGATGTTCGTCAGTCCTGGGGCCTCTTCGATGGTGGCCGGAGGGTCCGTGGAGGCAGATTCGGACTGGACGGCTCTGGGGGTAAGTGGGCTCTGGATTGGAGGCTTCGACGGTGTGGCTGGGCGGTGGTTAGGTTGGATGAGGCTAGTGTTCATGCGCCTGAGTTTCGGTGCGACGCCATTCTCTTGGGTACCCTTCCTACTGTGTCCCAGTCTAGCCCCCGATCGGAACTCTATGCCCTGATCATGCTCCTTACCCACACTGATGGTGATGTAGTGGCTTACTCAGATTACTTGCCCCTGGTTAGGAGCCTCAGGAGGGATAGGTCCTACGTTGCCCAGAACTCGCCCATGTTGGACTTGTGGATCCAGATCTGGGACCTCTTGGACGCTCGTGAAGGTCGCTTGCAGCTCTTGTGGACCAAGGCTCATTCTACGGAGGCTGCTCGTGAGGCTTGGGGCATTTCGAGCGCCGAATTTTTTCTTAACTATTGTGCTGACTTTTTCGCTGGGAAGGCCGCCGCCTTAGGATAAATTCCCCAGGAGTATGTGGATGTGCCTCAGGAGGTCGACGCTATGACTGGTAAGGTCTTGCGGCGCCTTCTTGATGTCAATCGTGAGGTCGCCTTGACCTGCAAACGCCTCGTGGCTGACAGGGTCGGGCGTCCCCCTCCTTGCCCCAACGCGTTGCCCTCCTACGCCACTCGTAAGCAACGTCGCGAGGCGGCCGGGCATTCTGTCAAGATGGTTGGCACCAGATTTAAGTGCTGTCTGTGTCGTCGCAATTTCGAGGCGACTCGAGGCAAGGTCTCCGAATTCTTCCCTGGGCAGTGCTTGGGGGCGCGACAGATAAGACCCTTGGAAGGGCGTGAAGCTGTAATCGCGCACCCTGGTTTCCCTCGGGCCCATTCGTCTCACGACCTGGGCGTCTGAAGCAAACGATGGCTTCCAGAACCAAGCTACTGGCATGGTGTTGCATGGCTTCGGCATGGTTTTCCTCCCCGCGCTCCTGAGACAAGCGATCGGCCTCCAGAACAGGCGATCGGCGAGAATTACAGTCAAGAACGTAGGCTTGAACAGCTGATGGGGGAACCAAGGGGGGGGGGGGGGGGGGGGCGAAAGCTGCTGCGTGCAGCTGGCGTTGGCCCCGCCGCCCGGGCGTGTCTTCGCCATGCCCTGGCGCCCCCGGCGCCGGGAGGCTGCGGGGAAGCCAGCTGCGGCGTGACGAGTCTGCACACGTAGAGTCAACGCGCATGGTAAGGATGGGCATCCTTCCCAAGGGCACCTTTGCATCCTTGCCTCCTCGGTCCATCATTCGCCGCTTTCGCTGGCCGCGCCCCGCTCGAAAAGCTTCGGAATGGGCGTCCAGGGCCCTTGCATCCCTATCGCGCATCCTTACTATAGTGGTTGACTGTACGCTGCCCAAGGCCTGGCTGATCCTGGACCCAGGATGGTCCAGGCCCTGGTGCAGTGGGTCTTAGACAAAGAGCCCATCGCTCCGCATGTGAGCTGCTTCGCCAATCCCTTCTTTCCTGCCTCCCCCTCCCTCGACCTGCACCTCCCGCACCCTCCGCGCGGGAGGGGCCGCCGCGAAGCGGCCGCGGCGGTGGCCGTGGTCTCCGCTGCGGCTTGGCCTCAACGGTGGCCGCCGCTGCGGCCGCGGCAGCGCGGCACCTGCCGCGAGTAAGGTGCGGAAGGTCCAGGTCGAGGGCACGCGAGAGCTGATTCGCTACCACCCGGTTGACGGCCTGCCCCTCCCCCCTGTCGCCCGACCTGGGGCAGGGGGCCCGACGCGGGGATCTGTCCACAGCCACCGCAGCCTCGGCACGTTCGGGGTTCGGTCTTCGGGGACCTCGGCAGGCGGCGGATATGGGTATGGGTATGGATATGGATATGGAAATTGACATGGGTATGAATATGCATGCACTCATACCTGTTCATACATAGACATGCATGCTAGGTATGTATGTATGTCTGTCGGTCTGTCTGTCTGTCTGTCTGTATGTATGTATGTATGTATGTATGTGTGCGTGTGTGTATGTGTGTATGTGTGTATATGTATGCATGCATGTATGTATGTATGTATGCATGCATGCATGCATGCATGCATGCATGCACGCATGGATGGATGTATGCATGCATGCATGCATGCATGCATGCATGTATGTATGTATGTATGTATGTGTGTGTATGTATGTGTGTTTGTGTGTATATGTATGTATGTATGTATGTATGTATGTATGTATGCATGCATGCATGCATGCATGCATGCATGTATGTATGTATGTATGTATGTATGTATGTATGTATGTATGTATGTGTGTGTATGTGTGTGTATGTGTGTATGTATGTATGTATATATGGATGTATGTATGTATGTATGTATGTATGTATGTATGTATGTATGTATTTATGCACGCATGCATGCATGCATGCATGCATGCATGCATGTATGTATGTATGTATGGATGTATGTATGTATGTATGTATGGTTGTATGTATGTATGTATGTATGTATGTATGTATGTATGATGTGTGTATGTATGTGTATGTATGCATGTACGTACGCATGTATGTATGTATGTATGTATGCATGTATGCCTGTACGTGTGTATGTATGTATGTATGTATGTATGTATGCATGGATGTATGTATGTATGTATGCCTGCCTGCCTGTCTGTCTGTCTGTCTGTATGTATGTATGTATGTATGTATAATGATGTGTTTGGACCTTTGTGGAGGGGGCATCTACCCATATATGCCGCCTGCCCAGATCCCCGAAGATCGCCCCCCCCAGGCTGTGTTTCTGGAGGAGGAAGAGGAGGAGTACCAATGTATAACCAAGACTCATCAACGATGTTGTCCTCCAAGCTCTCTCGTCACAGGCCCCATTTAAGGGTTCATTTCCATGGAGGGGATTGCCCCGATGGGGGGCAGTGTAAAAATCGTAATGCGCGCCAGAACACCACTCTGGGGACTCCAACGCCACGAGTTAATATGATTGTGCGGTTTTGGCGATCCTGAATCGTGCCAGAACACGATTGCTGGGATTTCAACACCGCGGACTAATATAAATGTTGCGCCCGGACAATCATGAACCGGTCCAGAACACAAGTTCTGGTGGGCTAGCCTTGAGAAGCAGTGAAACTCTTGCAAACTTTTAAAACGAATGTGCGCGGCGCCAAGGCGAGAGTTACAGTTTGGAAAGGAACCGCCCTCAATCCGTGAAGCTCGCGCACATGTTTAAGACGAGTGTGCGCGGCGCTAAGGCGAGAGCCACAAATTAAAAATCGTCCGCGTTCAACCCGTGACACTCTTAAGACGAATGTGCGCGGCGCTAAGGCGAGAACTACATTTTGAAAAGGAACCATCCTCAATCCGTGAAGCTCTGGCAAATGCTTAAAGCTCCAGGACGCTCTTGCAAGCTGTTAAGACGAATGTGCGCGGCGCTAAGGCGAGAACCATATTTTGAAAAGGAGCCACCCTCAATCCGTAAAGCTCTTGCACATGTTTAAAGCAAATGCGCGCGGCGCTAAGGCGAGAGCCACATGATGAAGACCACCCGCCCTCCATCTGTGAAGCCGTTGTCAATGTTTACGCTTCAGGGTAATAAACTGTAAAGAAATCTCTGGCGAATGCCCGGCACAACCTTTCGACCGGCTTCGGGGAACGATAGGGAGGAGTTATCTATAAGGACAAAGTGGTGGAGGAGGAGGAGGAGGAGGAAGGGGGTAGCTGGAGGAGGAGGAGGAGGAGGAGGAGGAGGAGTTGGAGTTGGAGTTGGAGGAGGAGGAGGAGGAGGACGAGGAGGAGGACGAGGAGGAGGAGGACTAGGAGGAGGAGGAGGAGGGGGAGGAGGAGGAGAAGAGGAGGAGGAGGACGAGGAGGAGGAGGAGGCGGATGCGGAGGAGGAGGAAAAAGAGGAGGAGGAGGACGAGGAGGAGGAGGGCCCTGCCCTCGCCGAGGGGCGTGTCGCTGTTCGGCGGGTGGCCGGGGGCACACCTTGTCCTCACGGTCGACGGCCACGCGTTCTGCTACGCCTCGCAGGGCGACGTCGGGACGTGGGCGGTTGGAATCGGAGTAGAAACAACGGCGTGAGCACAGACTTGGATCGGCGCTGGCGCGCTCCGCGCGTCAGGGAGGGGGGGGTCCAGCGCAGATCCAGGAAATCTGCGCGGACCGTCGACGGTGTGCGTGCATGCAGTTTTTTCTTCCTGGCGATTTTTTTCACCCCCAGCGCGTTTCCTCCATTTCGGCCCCGAGGAAGGCCCAGGAGGGGCAAGACGCGCTGACGACGCCTCGAGCCTTCCCCCCCGTCGTGGCCCCAGAAGCCTCCCAGGCGTTCCCAAGAAGCCCCCCAAGGGGCCTCCAACAGGCCCCCCAGGAGGCCCCCCAGAGGCCCCCCAGAAGCGAATCCAGGGGCGGCCCTCGGGGGGCCGTTCTCGGGCCCCGTGGCCTCCTCCTCCTCCTCCTCCTCCTCCTCCCCCTCCTCCTCCCCCAACCCCTCCCCCTCCCATCGGAAACCGATCCAGGGCGGGGAGCTGTCCCTGGCGAGACCTCCCTGGGGCCCGCCGATCGAAGACTCCGTCCATCGGAGGTCTGGGGCGTCCTCCGTCCCCTTCGGCCGCGTCGTTTTTTCCTCCCTGTCTGTGGCAACCCTCCGCCGGGCTCTTGCCTGGAATCACGCATCGCGGTTTCCGCCTGCCTCTCCTCCTGCATCCCTACTCCTCCTCCTCCTCCTCCTCCTCCTCCTCCCTCCCTCCTCCTCCTCCTCCTCCTCCTCCTCCTCCTCCTCCTCCTCCTCCTCCTCCTCCTCCTCCTCCTCCTCCTCCTCCTCCTCCTCCTCCTCCTCCTCCTCTCTCCTCTCTTCCCCTGCGGCCTACTTCCTGCTCGTCTCCTGCCTATGTTTTTGTGCCTCATACCCCGTCATCCCTGGAGGGGCTGCGAAGTGTACAACCGTCGCCACTTTCGGGGGCTGCTAGGGAGGGGGTCCAGCGTGGTGGGTACCGAGCGCAGACTCAGATTAAGCCTCGCCATCTCTGGGGCGGGGGGCGCGAGCCGCGAAGCTGTCGCCACTCTCGGGGGCTGCTGGGTGGGGGGCGGGGCCTGCTGCTGGAGGGGGGGGGGCGGAGCGGCGAAGAGCGAGCGCAAGTTCGGACGAGATCTCGTCGTCTCTGCGTGGCTGTGAAGTGGGAAGCTGTCGCCACTTTCGAGTTGGAGGAGGAGGAGGAGGAGGAATCTGACTGCCGAGGATGAGCCAGTCACCTTCCGAGCCGCAAGCAGAGGGGCGGGCCCCGTGC
>CAUYUJ010020512.1:67064-69564 GCA_963575745.1 Prorocentrum cordatum | reverse complement strand
AGACGATGATGAGGATGAGGATGACGAGTGAGGATGGTGAGGACGAGGACGAGGACGATGACGATGAGGATTGTTATGACGATGATGATGCTGATGATGATGATGACGATGATGATGATCACGATTACGATCGTGATGTTGGTCATGCTGATGATGATTGTGGTGGCGGTGATGATGATCATGATGATGATGATGATGATGATGATGATGATGACGCACAGGATGGCGATGATGAGGACGAGGAGGGCGACGAGGCGGACGTTGATGATCATCATGATGATGACGATGATGGTTATGATGGGCTGGTCGTCGTCGTCAGGGCCCTACAGGATTCCATTGGCTTCCTACAGGAATCCTACAGGTTTCCTATTGGACCCAGGGTCCTAAAAGATTCCGTAGACATTCTTTTTGAGTATTATAGGGTCCCTACAGAATCCTAGAGGAATCCATCGGTCTCCTATAAAAAGTCTACGGGGTCCCTACAAGGTCCTACAGGATTCCATCGGAACCCTATAGGAATCCTGCTGGAATCCTATAGGATCCCTGCAGGGCCCTACAGGAGTCCATAGGAAACCACTTGGAATCCTGTAGGAACCATATAGGATCCTTACAGGGTCCTACAGGATTCCATGATAATCCGATTGGGATCCTTGAGAAAACCTCTCGGATCCCTGCAGGGTCCTACAGGATTCCATCCGAATGCTATTGGAATCCTATTGGAATCCTATGGGATCCCTACAGGGTCTTAGAGGATTCCATAGGAATCCCATTGCAATCCTATTGGAAATCCTATAGGGTCCCTACAGGGTCCTACAGGATTCCATAGGGAACCGATTGAAATCCCAGTGGGCATCCTATAGGGTCCCTACAGGGTCCTACAGGATTTCATAGGAAACTTATTGTACTACTGGAATCCTATGGGATCCCCACAGTGTCCCACAGGACTCCATAGGAATCTTATTGGAATCTCATTGGAAACGCATAGGGTCCCTACAGGGTCCTACAGGATTACATAGGAATCCCATTGGAATCCCATTGCAACCCCATAAGGTCCCTACAGGATCCCATAGGAATTCCATTGGAATCCTATGGGGCTCCTATTGGAATCCTAAAAGATCCCTACAGGGTCTTACAGGATCCCATCGGGTTCCAATAGGAATCCTATTGGGGTCCTTTTGGATCCCTATAGGATCCCTTCATTGTCCTACAGGATTCCATCTGGATCCCATAGGAATCCTAGAGGATCCCTACAGGGTCCTACAGGATTCCATAGGAATCCGATTGGAGTACTATTGGAAGCCTATGGGATCCCTACAGGGTCCTACAGGATTCCGTAGGATTCCTATAGGAGTCCTATAGGATCCCTACAGGATTCCATAGGGACCCTATAGGAATCCGAGGGGGGGGCCTATAGGATCCCTACAGGGTCCTACAGGATTCCATCGGAACCCTATAGGATTCCTATTGGGATCCTTACAGGGTCCTGCTGGATTCCATAGGAGTCCTATAGGGAGGAGGAGCTGGCCTCGCTGGCGCGCGGTCGGTTTTCGGACACAGGAGTGCGTGGGGAACAGTAAGGGAGCCCACGGAGATTCGGAAACACATATAGATTTACGTCAGCGTATGACAGAGGTGTTGCGCGTTGCTCCCCCCCCCCCGGGGGCAACAACTGCAACGTGTGGCCTGGTGGAGTGCGCTCGCCCCGTGGGCGAGGACACCGCCACGGGCCCCGCCGGGGTGGCCTGAGAGGTTGTCCTTGCGTTGAATATTATTACTTCTAAAGAAATATTATTGTTGAGACCCCTGGTGCGCGACCCCCCTCCAAAACCTAGGCCGCAGCCTCATTTCCTTCATTTTCTAGCGAAAGCTTCAGAAAAGTGGATTGTGTCCGGATCCGGTTGTTTTGTTGTAATCCGTTTTCCCTTGCAAAAAACACTATAAAATGAAAATTCTTGTTCTTACTTGATCAAATTGCAAGAATCCCTTGCAAAAAATAAGGTAAAGTGGACATTCGTGCGCGCAAGACGAAATCCTTCCAAAACCTTAGGTTTCGTAGCGATTTTAACATAAAAACATCAAAAACCCAATGGTTTTTCAAAAAAAATTGTCAAAATGTCCTTCCGCGCGCTCTTGCGGATTCGTAGGAAAACCAAACACTTTTTAAACAATTCTGTCAAACGGGCTTTTGCGAGCAACTTTTTCGAACTTCTGCGACAACGGTTGCGCACCTGCCAGGGCCATCATCCCTGTCAAATAATACCATGCGGGACACATTCGTTTTTTCTTCGCGCGCGCACGCCGAAATCTCCAAAAACCATTGGGTTTTTAAGAATTTTAGCACCGCGCATCATAAAATCACACGAATCGCACCGTAGGTCCTCGAAAAACACCTGCACGACTTTTCAAAATTTCTACCCGCGCGCGCTGTCCGAATCCTAAAAAAACCAATGGTTTTCCAACATTTATGTTACATGAGCTCGCGCGAGCTACTTTCGCACGC
>CAUYUJ010020512.1:32064-62064 GCA_963575745.1 Prorocentrum cordatum | reverse complement strand
GTTTGTGTGTTGTGGCGTTTTTCTTCTGTCGAAGATCGTGGCGCCAGGGGTCCGGACCCTACAGTCGGGGCCCTGAAGAAGGAACCCTTTTCGTTGGGGAGGGGCTCCGTGTTCCTTGATTGTGTCGCAGCTTGCCTTAGATTTTCCTTAGGTTTTCGATACGAAATCGAAGGTTAACTTATGGAAAATAGGGGCCTCGTTCCTTATTTAGGGTTCCTTAGGTCAACGCCTCGACTGTACAAGGGATCGCGGCTCTTGGAGCGCGGATGCAGTGAAATGTACCCCGCTGCCCGCAGCGAGTCCCGCCGCCGTGCCAGCCCGTCACCTCGAGGTGCGATGGTTCGAAGGGTGATGGTGGTCGTGATGGTCGTGGTGAGGATTACGATGGCAGGGACGAAGATGACGATGAGGAGGAAGACGAAGAGGAAGGCTGTCACACGCAGCGCTTTTCGTTTTCACTTCGTTCGGAGCTCTCGTGGGGCTCGACTGTGCCGTCTGGGCCGCCTGGGGCTCCCGTGGGGCAGTCTTGGAGGCTGCTCGGGGCCCTCTTGGGCCGACTTGGGCTCTCTTGGGCCGTCGTGGGGTTCTCTGGGGCCGTTTCGGGGCCCTCGCGGCCGTCGTGGGAACATCTTGAGATAACCCGAGACAGGTTATCGCTCTAGCTGCTGAGGAGGAGGAGGAGGCTGATGTTGGCTTGACAGGTAGCTGTGAAAAGGTTCTCGATGTAGTGGAGGAGAGGAAGGAGAAGGAGGTGTTCTTGACAGGTAGCTTGGGCAGTGCTATCGCTCCAGCAGGAGGGGGTTGGCGATCGATCTAGCCGAAGAGAGGAAGAAGAGGGAGGAGAGGGAGGTTGGCAAGGGATGCATCTGTAGCAGGTTTTCGCTCTGAGGTGAATCGAGGAGCACGTCGGCTGGAAAGGTATATTGAAGAGTTTATTGATCTAGTCGGGGGGGAAGGGGAGGGAAGAGAGATAGGTTGGCTGGAGTGTTCAATGCAAAAGGTCATCGCTCTAGCTGAGGTCATCTTGGAAGCCATCTGGGCCATCTTGGAAGCCATCCTGGAAGCTATCTGTGCCATCATGTCGCCTCGGAGAGCGATGGTGAGCCGTTTTGAGACCGTCTTGGAGGCCCCCTCGGCAGTCTTGGGGCTCACTTCTCGTTTCGGGGGCCTCATGGGGCGGCCTCCTGGGCCGTCTTGAGCTGGCGGAAGCCGAGCGAGGCGAGAAGCCCCAAATTCATGCCCCCCCCCCCAAAACAAAACAAAGATGCTTGCGCCGGAGCTCCTGGAGCCGTCTCGGGAGCATCTCGGAAGCAGCTCGAGGCCCTTCTCGGGCCGTCCTGGAGCCACTGCGTGGCGTCCTGGTGCCATTCCTTGGGGGGCCGCCGTGGAGGCACGCTGGGCCACCTCCGCGGCCGGGGTCCCCTCGCCGAGCCGCCAAGTGGAAGCCCTGGAGAGCCCCAGGGAGGCGCCGTGGCCGCCTGGGACCTTTCGTCGAGCCGGCCGCCGTCGATGCTGGCCTGGTCGGGCCCTGCCACCAGGGGCGCGGCGGCGTCGGCGGCCTCGGCGACCTGGCTCATCCAGAGGCGGTCGACGATGTCCGCGACCTGCCCGGCGATCGGGGCGACGGGGCGCTGCCCGGAGAGGGGGGGGCGACTTCCACGAGAAGGCCGCAGCAGCCCTGCCGGGCAGCGCTCGGCATGCCTCCACGCCGGAGCGTGCCCACGGGGGCACCGGCGGCGGACGAGGGGTCGTGCCCGCGGGCCCAGCGCGGAGAAGGCTCGCAGAGCAAGGCGGCTCGTCCCCCGACGCGTTCCGCGGCATGTCCCCGGCACGTCCCTCTCCGCGTCCCCTGGCCGGCGCGTCCCCTGGCGCGTCTGCGGGCCGCTCCCCCGACGCGCTCCGTGGCGCATCCCAAGGCGCGTCCCCTGGCACTGGCGCGTCCCCTGGCGCTTGCCTGGGCAGAGTCCCGTGGCGCGCTCCCTGTCTCGTCCTCTGGCGCGGTTCCCTGGCTTGTCCTCCGGCGCTTCCTCTGCCCGTTCCACGGCGCGTCCCTTGTCGCGTCCCTTGCCGCGTCCACTGGCGCGTCCCGCAGGGCGTCCGCCGGCATGGCGTCCCCCTGGCACGCCCTCTGCCACGCTCCCGCGGCACGCCTGCGCCGCTTGCAAAGAGGCTGGTGGCCCTGCGAGTGCGGACGCAACCGAATTTACTGAGGAACGGGGCGCGCGGACACAGCGTAATAGGACCGTCGTCGTCGTCGTCGTCGCCGTCGTCGTCGTCGTCGTCGTCGTCGTCGTCGTCGTCGTCGTAGTCGCTGATATCGTCGTCACCAGCTTCACTCGTCCTCTCGAGTCGTGGATCTGTGTGAGCTTGGTCTGCGCGCCATTGTGCCTGTCGAGATTCGCCAGTACGCTCCGATGGGTAACGGCACTCACGCCCTCCTGAGTCTCGCCGGGGAGCTGCGGGCGGTTGGGTTGGATGTTTGTTCGAGCACTTGACGTGGTCACGCACGGACGCCGGGGTCGAGGGTTTTCAGGCCCCCCCTCTGCAGATGGGTCCAAGGGTTGCACACAGGCCCTCCCCGCCCAGAGGGGATGGGGGAGGCGACGACGACGACGACGACGCCGACGACGACGACGACGACGACCACGACGACCACGACGATGACGACGACCACCACGACGACGACGACGACGACGATGACGAACCACCCCACACCCACAAGGGGGAGGGGGTTGCTCCGGCACCCACCACCACGCCACGCCCGGAGGGCCACGACCACAGGGAGGAGGGGCGATCCCATCCGTGAGGATTTCGCGAGGCTCGCGGGCGCACCCCTATGCAGCGGGGGAGGAGGGGCCGATCCCATTAGCATTGGGGGGGGGGTTGGCAGAACCCTGGATAATATGGCATCGCTTCCATTGCACCCCGCAGCTTGTACCACATGGCGGGCACCATACGGATTGCATCTCGCAGATGGCACCACACGTGCTGCACCACCAGGGTCATCATGAAGGATGCTCGACCCAGCCCTCATGCCGAGGCCAGACTTGGCGGCACCCTCCGCATGTTGTCTTTACATGCTCAGTGTGCACGGTCATTCATTTCAGATATGACACTTGAGATCCTTCCAGCCAAACCAATTTCCGATCCGCCCCTCATCCCTGTCAAATATTAGTATGCGGAGCACCCGTTTACATATTTCATGTGCGTGTCCAGTGAATCCGTATCAGCAGTTGATATGCGTGCCACACGCGCGCGCACATGTCAACTCTCGTCCAAAACTAACGTATCTCACACGAGCCATGACGCTTTGGAGCGAAATCCAGAGCCCTGTGAGCGCGCAGTCCATGAAATGAGACCGCTTTCTGGCCGGTGCCGCCGACCCTGAAGGGGGACGAATACCACGACGGCGGCGACGACGCTGACGTGGGGCAGAGTGTCTGGCCGCTTTCTGGCCGGTGTCGGCGGCGACGACGACGCTGACGTGGGGGCAGAGTCCTCAGGGATGCCTCGTGGGGCCTTCGGAGAGCACTCGTAGGCCTCCTTGGGGCAGGCGTGGGGCCTCTTGAGAGCATCCTGGGAGCCTCTTGAGAGCCGCCTGGGGGTCTCTTCGGGCTTCCTGGGGGCCTCTTGAGGGCCTCGTGGGGACCCCTTGGGGGCCTCTTGGAGCCTCCTGGGAGCTTCTCGCGGCCGAGGGCTCGAAATGTTCGTCCGGGCTCCCGTGTGGGCACCCCCTGGGAGCTGTTCTGGGAGCATCTTGGACCGTCTGGAAGGCCTCCAGGGCCGCCTTCGGGCCCTCTTGGATCGTTTTGGGGTCGTCTTTGCCGATGTTGGTGGCATTTTGGGCCGATTTGGGCAGAATCCACCGTTTCAGGTTCCGGAATCACCTGGAACGGTTCCGGGGTGATTTGGTAGCTTGACCCAACCGTTTCGAGTTCTGGGATCACCCTGGAACGGTTCCGGGGTGAAAATCCATCTGGGACCTCCCGACATTGGGCGGGAGAGGGCCCAGCCACGAGAACAATTCTTCCAATAAGAGGTTTCATTTGGAGGTTTCCCCGAAAGGCGGCCCATAAGGCTCCTGAGAGCGCCCAGATGGAAAATTACCCGTTTCAGGTTCCAATTTTCACCCCGGAACCGTTCCACGGTGATTCTGGAACCTGAAACGGGTCGATGCCTGGGGCGTCGGGAAGCCGAAAAGACGAGAACTCCAGAATCTTTCAAACACCCGGAGGAAATCATTGAATTTTGCCTGTTGGGGCCCTCTTGGTGTGCTCTTGGAGGCCTCTTCAAGCGTCTTGGCAGCCTCTTGGGATGTCCGGATGCCATCTCTGACGTCTTGGACCGATTGTTCGGCGATTCGGGGCTCTCTTGGACCGTCTTGGGGACCTCTTGGGCTGTCTTGGGGCCTTTTGGGTTCCAGGACATCCATGGGGAGGGTGGCATTCTGACCTGAGACCCCCTCCAGGACCCCCCCAGGACCGCCCCTGGGACCTCCCCAGGACTCCCCCCTCGATCGCCCCCCCCCCTACACCCCTCCCCGGAGGGAAAGGAGCTTCCCTTCGACTCAACAACGACGTTGCTTGATTTCGCTTTGGTTTCGCTTTGGCTGGCTCGCTTTAGGAGGAGGGCCCAGGGAAAAGGGGGGAGGCGGCGATGGGCCCAGGGAAAGGAGGGTCAAACGGAACGGCGACGGCGACGACAAAGACAAGGACGACGACGACGACGACGACGACGAAGGCGACAAGGACGACACCGCGGACGCCGACGCCGACGCCGACGCCGACGACGACGACGCCAACCACGACGACGACGCCAACGACAACGACGACGCTGACTACGACAACGCTGACGACGACGAAGGCGACGACGACGATGACGACGACGACGACGAAGACGGCGACGAGGACGATGACGACGACTACGACGACTACGACGACGACGACACGACGAGGACGAGACGACGACGACAACGACGACGACGAAGGCGACGACGACGAAAGGACGACGAGATGATGGCAACGACGACGACGAAGACGACGACACGACGACGATGACGACGATGAGAACGACGACACGACGACGATGACGACGGCGACGACGACGAGCGGACGACGAGATGACGACACGACGACGACGACGACGACAAGGACGACACCGCGGACGCCGACGCCGACGCCGACGCCGCCGCCGACGACGACGACGACGTTAACGACAACGACGACGCCAACGACAACGACGACGCTGACGACGACAACGCTGACGACGACGACGAAGGTGACGACGACGATGACGACGACGACGACGACGACGACGACGGCGGCGACGACGACGACGACGACGACTACGACGACGACGACGACGACGACGACGACGACACGACGAGGACGAGACGACGACGACGACAACGACGACGACGACGAAGACGACGACACGACAACGATGACGACGACGAGAACGACGACACGACGACGATGACGACGGCGATGACGACGAGCGGACGACGAGATGACGACACGACGACGACGACGACGACGACGACGACGACGACGACGACGACGACGACGACGACGACGACGACGACGACGACGACGACGACGACGACGACGACGACGACGACGACGACGACGACGACGACGACGACGACGACGACGACGACGACGACGACGACGACGACGACGACGACGACGACGACGACGACGACGACGACGACGACTACTACTACTACTACTACTACTACTACTACTACTATTACTTCTACTACTACTACTACTACTACTACGACTACTACTACTACGACTACTACTACGATCACGGCGACGTCGAGTCTATCAGAACGGCGTCTTCCACACGCCGACTGGGTCGGTGGGCTTGCCATTATGGTCAACGGGAGCATGCGGGCCACGCGCGCTTGTTTCGAAACCATTCAGCAGTCATTGTGCGCCTGCCATGTCTGCCAAATAACAAAAAGCGGGACGCACCCGCGCGTCCTCGCGCACACATGTCGAACTGCAAAGCTTGTCGGAATCTTGCAGTTCAACATAGGTGCCCGAACAAACGTGGAAAACACAATGGTGTTGCAATAGAAGTACGTCGGAGTCTTTGCACGCGCGCACTTCCTCATCATCCCCATCAGCGCCATCCTCATCACCATCATCGCCAGAATCATCATTGATATTACTATCACCACAGTCGTCTTCATCACCATCGACGTCGTCGTCATCACCACCGCCACTATCATCACGGGTACCATCATCATTATCCTCATCCGCCTTACCATCACCATCACCATCATTACCATCACTATTGACATCGTCGTCGTCATTGTCATCGTCGTCATCGTTCTCGTCATCGTCGCTACCACCATCACCATCATCACCATCGTCGTTGCCGATGGTCCCGTCGCCATGTCGGCTCAGGCCAGCTGGGAGTGGGGCGCGTGATCCCCTCGGGCTGGCAGCCGCCGATGATCTAGGATACCTTAACAGTCTTCAGCGGGAGTGTCTCTTCCACGAGGGGCGAAAAAAGGCATGCACGTAAACTTTCGGAGCTCCGCGCGGATTTCTTGGACCCGCGCTGGGTACCCCTGGCCGCGCCCTCGCCTCCGCCCCTGTCGCGCTCCGCGCGCCATGGCGGGGGGTCCCAGCGCCGATCCAGGAAATCCGCGTGGACCTCCGAGGGTTTGTGCTTGATGCGTTGT
Organism: Prorocentrum cordatum; assembly: GCA_963575745.1. NCBI lineage: Eukaryota > Dinophyceae > Prorocentrales > Prorocentraceae > Prorocentrum > Prorocentrum cordatum. The sequence goes on along the minus strand of CAUYUJ010020512.1, from coordinate 55,364 downwards.
CTCTTCTCCCGACCCTCGACGAAACTGCCGTGTGAACAGATGCCGTCGACGGTCCGCGCGGATTCCTTGGGTCTGCGCTATAGGCCCCCCTGGCGGCGCCTCCGTCGCCGCCCCTCGCACGCTCTGCTCGCGCCAGAGAGGGGGGCCACGGCGCCGATCCAAGACATCCGCGTGGACCTCCGAACGTTTTTCTGTTTCGTGCAGGTGTTTCTTCGTCCGGTTCTGTCGTCCGGGGAGCCAAGCCAGCAGCGGCCGATCCCCGCGGGGGAATGGTGGTGCAGGGGGCGTTCCTGGCGAAGGATGGGCACGACGCGGAGGCCGAGGGCGAGGCTGGCGGGGCAGGCATCGTCGCGATGCTGACGAAGCCCCCGCTGGTGTACGTGGTGGCAGCCCTGATCCTGCTCTGCGTGCTGACCGCAGTGTTCCAGAGGTACAAGGATCGGCGGCGAGCACGGGGGGGCAAGCGAGAAGGGGCGGGCCTTCTCCGGAGGCTCGGGAGGCCCCCCCTGGCCTTCTGAGAGGATATCTACGCCGTGGTAAGTGATGGGAGGGAGGGGTAGGACGTCAGATATAACGCGAGCGCACTTAGCTTGCCCCCCCCCCACGTCCTCCTCCTCCTCCTCCTCCTCCTCCCCTCCTCTCCTCCTCCTCCTCCTCCTCCCTCCTCCTCCCCTCCTTCTCCTCCTCTCCTCCTCCTCCTCCTCCTCCTCCTCCCTCCTCCTCCTCCTCCTCCTCCTCCTCCTCCTCCTCCTCCTCCTCCTCCTCCTCCTCCTCCTCCTCCTCCCTCCTCCCCCTCCCCTCCTCCTCCTCCTCCTCCTCCTCCTCCTCCTCCTCCTCCTCCTCCTCCTCCTCCTCCTCCTCCTCCTCCTCCTCCTCCTCCTCCTCCTCCCCGAAAGGAGGAGCTGAGCCCGTACTTGTTCGGGCTGCTCGATTGTTGCGCGGGCTGCGCCCGAGGCCTCACGGCAGGCGGGCAGGGCTGCTGCTACGTCGCCAAGCGTTGCTGCTACCCCGTCAAGGAGAGCGTCTTCTTCTGCGTCGACAAGTGTGACAGGTCTAGGGCGAAGGGGGCCCGAACGCATCCTCAGAGGAGGACAGGGCACACACCCGTACCTCTGCCCTTCCCTCGTTTTCCCCGTGCTGGGCCTCCTGGGCGGTCCTCGTCGCCACCGCTGGATCCGCCTCGAAATGCTGGCGAGAACGCCCCCCGGGCGAGGTCCAGGGAGTAGCGGTAGCGGCACCTCTTGGTTCCCCCCACATCCGCTGCCCCAGCCAGCCCAGGCCCATCCTGGGTTCGGGAGCGCCTGAGGCGTCGCTCGGGCGCGCGCCTGCTTCCCCCCCGCAGGGACCGTGGAGGAGCATCCCGGGTCACCTCGGGAGGAGAAGTCAGCGCACGGCATCGAGCAGGGCGCGGAGAGTTGACGTCCGCGCGCCGCGCGACGGCGAGGGGGGAGGCAGGTGCACCGACCCTGACCCCAGGCTGGGCCTCGCCCGGGTCGAAGAAGAATCTCTCTCTCTCTCTCTCTATATATATATATATATTTGCACGAATATGAACAAGGCCATTCGTAAACAGAAACTTTTGGCGCTCCGCGCGGATCTCTTGGATCTGCGCTGGACCCCCCTCGCTGGCGCACGGAGCGCGCCGGGGGCGGCGCGGATCCAAGAGATCCACGCGGAGCGCCAAGAGTGCATGCTCATGGCGCTCGTTCGCCTTCTTCCGCCGGGGGCCGCGGCTCTGTGCAGGCCTTTGTCGCCTCGCGAGGTGCCTCCACCCTCACAAGGACAAGGCGAAGAAGATGCAGGCCGACGCCCCGACCTTCCACTTCTGAGGCCGCCCCCGGGCCAGCGGGCCCGGGCCCTGCGCGCGCGCGCGCCACTCGCGCCGACCAGGCCCCAGCCCCGCAGAAGTCGCGAAGAGGATCACGACGACGACGACGACGACGACGACGACGAGGACGGACGACGACGACGACGACGACGACGACGAGGACGAGGGCGAAGACGAGGACGAGGACGGACGACGACGACGATCACGACGACGACGACGACGAGGACGAGGACGAGGACAACGGACGACGACGACGATGACGACGAGGACGGACGACGAGGACGGACGACGACGATCCTCCTGGGGCAGCGCGCCAGCAGTCGCTCGAGCGCCTTCCCGCGCGCTGACGGACTCGGCCCCGGCCACGCGCCCTTGGCTCGGATTGAGGCAGGCTTGCAACAACATGTCGTCGTTGCCGATGCCGCCGTCGCCATCATCACTGGCTCGGCCGAGCCGGAGATCTGCATGGGAGGGTCCATGCGTCATTGGCGCATGCGGAGATTTACCAACAAGTTCCGATGGGTAGCTTCACTCACGGCCTCTGGAGTTTTGCAAACAAGATGCGGGTGGGTTTGGGAGGGTGGGATGTTTGGTCGTGTATGGGAGGTGCTCGTGCACAGAAGCCCACAGTATTGCGCCACATCATAGGGTTTCCTCTTAGAAGAAGAACAGACTCTACCACCCTCCCGAGCCCAGACTTATCGCCCCCTCCCCCTCTGGGATATTGCAATTTAGATAGGGCTCTGCCTCATCTTCCCCATATGAAGTCATATCACTCCAGCCACTCCAGCCCCCGTCATCCATGTTCAATCATACAATGCGCGCGCACTCGTTGATCCCAAATGTGATGCTGCAAGAGCCCCCATGCAACAAACTCCATACAGTCCACAAAGTCCATTTTGGCAATCTCGTCTAGACCCCGCATTCTCACCTCTTCGCGCTGTACATCCATGTAGGGCTAGCATGCGTCCGGTGCACGATTCCCTATCACAGAACACCATGCGGGCTACATGCGCGCGCCGCCACGCGCGCGCGCCCGAGTCTTCCCAAAACCCTCGGTGTCCGAAGCACTCCAAGATAGAGTTTGTCAACAGCACAAGACAAAATACGAGTTCTCCAACATACCTGGCAGATGTATTCAATTTATGCGCGCGCGTACTTCCTCATCACCCTCATCAGCGCCATTGCATCACTGGCGTCATCGTCATCTTCAATCTTCGCCATTGCCGCCATCAGCAGCACAACCACCTTCATCATCGACATATGGACATCATCATCACCAGTATCATCACCATAATCATCACCATCATCACCACCACCAACAATTTCATCACCATCACCCTCACTTTCATTATCCTCATCATCACCATCATCACCATCATCAGCATCATCTGCATCATCATCACCATTACCATCATCAACAGCATCATCATCGTCATCGTCATCGTTTTTGTCATCGTCATCGTCATCGTTATCATGATTATCATCGGCACCGTCATTGGTCTTGCCGTTGTCATCGCAATCATCGCCCCTTCCATTGCTTTCATCATCATAGTGAGGGGGCCGAGCGGTCATTCATTGTCCCTGGGTGCGTGGCTGAATAGGGAACTCGTGGTGAGAATTCTGCTTGTTGCGTTGTTGTTGAATTCTCATTTCTGAAGAATAATTATTGTTGATCCCCCCTCACCGGTGCATACTGTCTTTCCTCAATCAAAGTGTGCCCCTCCACGCTCGCACCCTGTTCTTTGACAGGGGAAAGTCTCGGTGCTCAAACTGTGCCCCTGGCCCCCCGGATTACAACAACAACAACAACAACAACAACAACAACAACAACAACAACAACGGCTCCCGCCTGAGACTTCCTCCAAAATTACTCAGAACCCCCCCTCCTGAGACTTCCTCACAATTTACTCAGGATCGGTGCTCCCGCTTATGACTTCTTCGCAATTTGGTCAGGACCCCCGCTCCCATCTGAGACTTCCTCACAATTTACTCAGGAACGGCGTTCCCGCTTGAGACTTCTTGCAATTGAATCAAGACTTCCTCGCAATTTAATCAAGACCCCCGCTCCCGCCAGAGAACCCTTCACATTTTATCCAGGAATTGCGCTCTCGCCTATGATGACTTCCATACAATTTATTCAGGAATCGCGCTTTCGACGCTCAGGAAACACGACGCCGTTACAATTTACTTAGTAATCGCGCTCTCGCCATACTCAGGCATCCCGGTTGAATGTCCCACCCGTCCGACCCGCCCGTCAGGGGATCGCCCGCCCGTTGTGGGCTCCCGCTCGAGACTTCCTTCAGGAACGTCGCTTTCGCTTAGGACTTCCTCGAACGTTCACGCTCTTAGCTTCCTGCTCCTCCTCCCTCTCCCTCCTCCCTTCTCCCTCCTCTCCTCCCTTCTCTCTCCCTCCTCTCTTCCCTCATCCTTATGCCTCTCTGCCCCATCCCCTCTCCCTCCTCTCCTCCCTTCTCCCTCCCCTCTCCTGCCTCCTCCCTCCCTCTTTCTTTCTTTCTTTCTTTCTTTCTCTCTCTCTCTCTCTCTCCCCACTCTCTCTCTCTCTCTCTCTCTTTCTACCTCTTTTTTTGTTTCTTTCTCTCTCTCTCTCTCACTCTGCCTCTAATCAACCGCCCCCTTCTTCGCTCCTTCTCTCCTGGCGTTTTCCCTCTTCCTTCCTCCCTCCCCCTCCCTTCCTCCCACTCTCCCTCGTTCTCCCCCTCTTTTTGCAGGGCCCACACCAATTCCAATGGCGGGCACATGTACGCCCACGAAGGATTGTCCGCCCGTTCAGGTTTGCCCGCCTGTCTAAGCCCGCCGCCCCCCACAAAGAGAAAGAATCCCCCCCAAGGGGGTGTGATCTAAGACAATAAAGGCCGGGTGTCGAGGGTGTGGGGAACTCGTTTTGAATGACACCCGGGCAAGTAAGAGCGAACAGTCTTAGAATGATTGTTGTTGTTGCTGTTGAACTCTCATTTCCGAAGAAAAATGATTGTTGATCCCCCCCGTCCGGTGCACATTGTTTTTTCGATTGAAGTGCCCCTCCCGGTGGCTCGCACTTTGTTTTTTATTAGGGAAAGTCTTGAGGGTCAAACTGCGTTGTTGGCCCCCGGTTTACAACGACAGCGGCTCCCGCTTGATACTTCCTGACAATTTATTGAAACTCGCGCTCTCGCTTCGGACGTCCTTCCAATTTACCACCGGATCGCGGCTCCCGCTTGATATTTCCTCACAATTCATTGAAGAATCGCGCTCTCGCTTGGGACTTCATCGCAACTTACCACCGAATCGCGGCTCCCGCCTAATATTTCCTCACAATTTATTCAGATGCCGCTCTTCGACGCTCAGGAATCGCGCTCCCGCTATATTGCCTGGCGGTTCAAGCTGAATTTCCGTTTCAACGACCCGCCCGCTCGACCAGCCCGTCTGGGCTTGCCCGCCAGACCAGCCCGTTTGGGACTGCAGTCGCTGCTCGCTGCCCTTCGCCCGCCTTCGATGCCCCTCGCTGCCCGTGCTGGTTCCGCGGTCGCCTTCGCTCGCTGCCCTTCGTGGCCCCGTTGCTGCCCTCAGTGGCCCCGTCGCTGCCCACTGTGGCCCCGCATTATATGCCCTTCGTGGCCCCCGCTGGCAGTCGCCCGTCGTGGCCCCATACGCATGCGTTTCGTCGCCCCGCTGTCGCCCTTCGTGGCCCTCTCGCTGCCCTTCGTGGCCCCTTTGCTGCCCTCAGTGGCCCCGCTGTCACCCTTTTTGCCCCCATATACGAATGCCCTTCGTGGCCCAGGCTCGTTCGCGCCCTTCATGGCCCCATATTCATGCCCTTCGTGGCCCCGCTGTCGCCCTTCGTGGCCCCTTCTGTGCCCTTCATGGCCCCGTTGCTGCCCTCAGTGGCCCCGTCGCTGCCCTCTGTGGCCCCGCATTATATGCCCTTCGTGGCCCCCGCTCGCTCGCGCGTGGTCCCATACGCATGCGTTTCGTCGCCCCGCTGTCGCCCTTCGTGGCCCCCTCGCTGCCCTTCGTGGCCCACTTTGCTGCCCTCAGTGGCCCCGCTGTCGCCCTTTCTGGCCCCATATATGTATGCCCTTCGTGGCCCCCGCTCGTTCGCGCCCGTCGTGGCCCCATATGCATGCCCTTCGTGGCCCCGCTGTCGCCCTTTGTGGCCCCCTCTCTGCCCTTCGTGGCCCCGTTGCTGCCCTCAGCGGCCCCGTCGCTGCCCTCTGCGGCCCCCGATTCGCATGCCCTTCGGGGCCCTGCCGTTCTGTCGTTCGCCCTCCGCGCTGGTGCCTGGCGCAGTCCGTGGGCGTCGGGGGCCCAGCGCGTAAAAAGAAACCCTTGTTCGGCCGGGTCTCAGGGTCGGCCGGGTTTCGGGGGTCCGCATCCTCCTCGTCCTCCGCGCTCTCTCTTTCTCTCTTTCTTTCTCTCTCTCTCTCTCTCTTTTCTCCCTCTCTCTCTCTCTCTCTCTTTTTTTTTCCTCTCTCTCTCTCTCTCTTTTTTTTGTTTTCTCTCTCTCTCTCTCTCTTTCTATCTCTTCTCTCTCTCTCTCTCTCTTTCTCTCTTTCTCTCTCCTTTCGCAGCTGTCCCTCCCGTCCCTCCGTCCCTCCCCGCTCCCTCCCCCCACCTCCCTCCCTCCCTCCCTCCCTCACCTTATCGTCATTGTCGTCGTCGTCGTCGTCGTCCCGGGCCGCCCCCCTTGGGGCCCACTTGCCGCCTGGAGCCCGGCACTCCGACCCTTCAGCCAGCCAGGCCGCGGCCGCGGCCCCGGCCGCCAGGCAGGCCGCGCGGACTATCGCGATAATCCGCGCGACTGCTTCGCCGCCTGCCGAGGGCCAGCTTGTCGGCCCTTCGGCCACCACCCTCCTCCCTCTCCTCCTTCCCTTCCTCCCTCCTTCCCTCCTTCCCTCCCTTCCTCCTCCTCCTCCTCCTCCTCCTCCTCCTCCTCCTCCTCCTCCTCCTCCTCCTCCTCCTCCCTCCTCCTCTTGCTCCTCGCCCCTCCTCTCGTCGTGGTCGTCGTCGTCGTCGTCGTGAGCCCGCTGTCTGTCCATATTGGGGTCGGGTTGCCGCGGGTAGGTGTGCGCATCGCCAGCGCAGCCGCTGGCCAGGCCGACGGTCCGCCGCTCGCCGGGGCCCGGCTTGCCGGCCTTCGAGACGCGCGTGTTCCACTTGCCCAGGTTCTTCTACAGGCTTCGAATGAAGGCCTCCCTCGACGAGGCCCCCGGGGCGTTCCCGCAGGTTTTTGGAGCCTCCGGAACTGCTCGGTGGTCATCGGGGCCATTCCGAGGCCCCCCAGAGGTCATGGGAAGCTTTCGGGTGCCTTCCACTGCCCCCGCGCCGTGTTTCCGCACCAGTCTCCGCTCGCTTCCACTTGCCCCCAGTTTTCAACGTTCTTTTCCAGCCTTCTCTACTCTTTCCCTTTATCTTCATCTTCATTTCGTTCGTATTCCACTGTGATGTTCTTAAATTCTTCGCCTTCCGCCCACTCCTCCCCAGGCCACCCCATCCCACCCCAACAATCTCCACCCCTTCCAGCTCGCGTTCCGCATTTCTCCCAAATTATTCCCAGTCCCTTCTCCAGATTCCTCCGCGCGCCCCCCGCTCCTCCGCGCTCCTCCCGGTTCCTCTTCTCCACTCCTTGCCGCTCCTCCTCCTAAGACCCTACTCTTGTCCACCCCATCCCAATCCACCCCGCGTCCCCGCGCCCCTCTTGACGCGGCTGCAGTTCTCGCTGTCCTGCCGCCCCCGCCCTCCCGACATCCCGCTTCTTTTCAGGGTTCCACGACATTTGTTTCTGACGCCAGTTCACAGCTGTGCGCCCCCCCGTGGGGGCATCCACGATATGCATTTCAAAGGGGTGGCGCGTGGCGCTGTTTATGGCACGACTCATGGCGAAACTTAGCGTTCACCTGCGTTGGAGTGGCTGGCGCAAGCCATGGCGCAAACTGATTCGCCACTCACAGCGCAAATCATCGCCCTCCCTCCTTCTTGCCCCTCCCCTCCCTCCCTTCCTCCGATCCCTTCGCCCTCATTATCCCCCGTTATCTGTTACCTTTCGCTTTCAAGGGCTTCGCCGACCACGCGCGGCAGGGAATGAATATACCCCCCAATAGGGGTCACGATCGAAGACGAAGAGGGCGGGTATCCAAGGTTTGGGATGTGCATATTGAATGACACGCGAGCAAATAGGAGCGAGCAGTCTTAAAATGATTGTCGTTGTTGTTTGTTGTCGTCGTCCCACCCGCGACTCACCCGCGACCCGCCCCGCGACCCACCCCGCGACCCACCCCGCGACCCACCCGCGACCCACCCCGCGACCCACCCGCGACCCAACCCGCGACCCACCCGCGACCCACCCCGCGACCCGCCCCCGACCCACCGGCGACCCACCCGCGACCCGCCCCGCGACCCGCCCCGCGACCCACCCGCAACCACCCCCTGTACCCACCCGCGACCCACCCGCGAGCCACCCGCGATCCACTACGCGACCCACCCGCAACCCACCCCGCGACCCACCTTCAAGGGAGGAAACCGCCCAGACCCGACAATTGACGTTTACTAACACTGTCCTGGGCGTCGAGTGACTCAACAGCTTTGCTCTGTTCGATTCATTGCGCGCGTTTACTAAAAGGCTTCGCTTGTCGGGGTGATTATTATGGGTGGGTTGGACATTCTGCCCTCTGCGCCAGCGACCCGCCCGCGACACAACAGCGACCCATCCGCGACCCACCCGCGATCCACCCGCGACCCACTTGCGACCCCCTTGCGACCCACCCGCGACCGACCCACATTGGCTTAACGAAAAAAGTGAGCGCCTGCGGCGAGCTCGTTGTGTAATGTGTGAAACTTTGGCGCCTGCGGCGGGCTTCTCCGGAGTCTCGCAAACTGCCGACGTCCCCACCGCCTCCTCACTCTTGTCCGCGTCTGCGGGGTACTGCGTCGTCTTTGCCGGCGTTGCCAACGTTATCATGACTTCGCGCCCGCCCGAGTCATCGACCCGTACTGGGGTGCCCGCGCACGAGCGCGGTCTCCGAAACGCGCTGGAAGTTCCCATCGGTTAGCGCCATCGCGGACGCATCGGCTGTGCCAAACTAGCCGGTTGCTCTCCGCGCGAGCGTGCGCGGCCCAGCGCGGCCGTAGAGATGCGCTAGCAAGTGCTAATCAGTAGTCGACCTCGTGGCCACATGGGTTTTGCCAAGCAAGTTGCGGGCGGGAGGGTGGGATCTTTGCTCAAAGAATGTGGTGGAAGACGGCTTCAAGCTCTTACTTCATATCATGGTTTGCGCCCCATGGGGTGCGCGTCGACAGTGCAATATCCCACTGCGCGAGGTCCAAGATAGCAAGTCTCGGCCACAATTGCGATGCGTCTTCACAACGTTTGGCCACAAGGGTTCCTCTCAACGGCAGAGGGCGGTGATGACTCGGCATCAGCGTCTTCGATACCCCCTCTGTTCCGCATCATCGCGTCTACGTTCTGGCCCTTCCCTCCTCCTCCTCCCGCGTCGTCCTCCCGCATTGCCACCCAAGGGGCTCCAGGAAGGGTCTGGTTCGGGCCGGTTCGGCGGCGGGCCGGTTCGCTTGCGCCGGGTCGGTTGCGGCGGCGCGGGCCAGTTTCCAAGGTTAATTCGCGCCGGTTCGGCCGATTCGGTTCGGGCTGGGCCCCGCCGGGCCCCCCCGGACCCCACCTGGTCGCACCTGGTCGCACTGGGCCCCGCTGCTGGGTCGCAACAGGCCGCACCAGGCCCCACTAGGCTCCACCAGGCCCCAGGCGCCACCAGGCCCCAGCAGTCACCACCAGATCCCAACGCGGACCGCAGCGGGCCCCACTGGGCCAGGCTCCTTTGGGGCCGGCTGGGTTCCAACCAGTCCGGTTTGGCCTTTCGGGCCAGTTTTAGCTCTATCGTCCTCCTTGTCTCCTCCCGTCAGATCATAAGAGTGCATCCGCTGGATATTCGTCTCGTTGCGCTATATCGTTGATGTTAGTACAGGCCCTGAAGTTTTCATACACTCGTTGTGCCGAATTCTGGGATCTCCAGGTTTTCGGTTGCAGAATTAGCTCCGCGGCGTCCGCTGGGGAGGCCATGGGCGTGCACAAGTGCAAGGCGCCATCGACACGATGCGGTTCTGAATCATCATGGCGCGGTCGCTCTTGCCCGCTATAGCGTGGCGCACCATCTAGCTAGAACTCGCGAGCGCGTGCGGAGCGCGTGCGCTGGGCCTCGTGTGAATGTGCTCCGCGACAGGAACTGAGGATCTCCTGCTCGGCCGGAAGGCGCGACAGTGCAGCGCGCAGCCCTGGGTCGTCACGACCCTCACCGGCCCGGACGTGGACCCCGCGAACGTGGGGAGGAGGAGGAGGAGGAGGAGGAGGAGGAGGAGGAGGAGGAGGAGGAGGAGGAGGAGGAGGAGGAGGAGGAGGAGGAGGAGGGGTGTCGCGAGTGGAAGCTGAGCTTGTGGAAGCCCTCCGCGGCCCAGGCCGGGAACCGCGAGCACTGCAGCCCTGGCGACGGGGTGCCCGCCACCCCCCCCCCCGGCGAAAACGACCGACCATAGCGCGCGCTGCTGGCCCGCTCGACGGGGGACCCATCGACCCGAGCCGCTTCCGGCCCGATGGACAGTGCACCGCGCACTTCTTAACGGGCGAAGAACGGTATAAGACAAGCTTTTTCGCTGTCGGGGGCGCCTGCCCCAAGGCGGCTGGAAAGTTTATGCACTTACGGTGGCACCGTAGGGGCATAGACTTTCCAGCCGCCCAGGGGCAGGTGCCCCCGACGGCGAAAAAGTTTATCTTATACCGTTCTTCGCCCGTCAAACTTCGGGCCCGATCGACAGGCCTGATCGACACCCAGACCCCCGACGTAATGATTTTTTCATTACGTCGACCCCCAGAGGTCCCGACCCTTTCCCCATGACCGGCTTCGCATCCTGAGTCGTTTTTGGACGCTCCCGAGGCCCGGCGAGGGCCCCCGGAGGCCGAAAATTAGGAAAAACCTCCCGTCGTGATTTTTTCATTGCTCGAGGGGGTCTGGGCACATGCCCGCTCGACAGGGGGCCGCGCGCTCCCGGCCTGGTCGACAGGGGACCGCCTCCGGCCCGCTCGACGGGGGACCGCGCCCCGCCTCGGCGCGCGTGCGCCGGCCCCCGGGGCGCCGGCCCGGGGGCTGGCGCACTCGTGCTGCAGGGCAGCCGCTCTGGTAGGGCCGCGGATGCGCGTGCTGGACGGGGCCCTCCTCCTCTTCCCGTCTCCTTCTCCTCCTCCTCCCTCTCCTCCTCCTCCTCCTCCCTCCTCCTCCTCCTCCCTCCTCCTCCTCCTCCTCCCCTCCTCCTCCTCCTCCTCCTCCCCTCCTCCTCCTCCTCCCCTCCCTCCTCCTCCTCCTCCTCCTCCTCCTCCTCCTCCTCCTCCTCCTCCTCCTCCTCCTCCATTCCCTGTCGTTACTAGTATCTCTTCTTTGTCGCACCTCGAGACGGGTCGGTAGGACGGGCCGGACGAGGAGGAGGCCGTGCTGCAGAGCCTTCCGGAAGGCTTTCAGAGCGCTCCGGAATGCTCTGCGGAGGCCGCGGCGCCCGAGACGTATACCCTCCAGAACCACCGGCTCGCAGAGATTCTGGATTTCTCCTCGCCCGCATTTGTCTTCGCTCCCTATAGCTATAGGGTCCGGAGCTTTGGCCTAGCGCGTCGAGCCGGCGGTTCCCGCCCCGCGGAGCGGAGCGACGCGCTAGCCGCTTGCAGGGCATGGGGTGTCGCCGGGGCCGCCGCCGCGGCACGCCGTGTGAAGGTTCCTGACCGTATCCTCCCCGCTTCCCTCCCCCCCCCCCCAGGGGGAGGGAGGACCGCGGCAGCGGAGCAGGAGTTAGCCCTGACAGCAGCCCATCGCCCTCCTCCTCTTCCCTCCTCCGCCTCCTCCTCCTCCTCCTCCTCCTCCTCCTCCTCCTCCTCCTCCTCCTCCATTCCCTGTCGTTACTAGTATCTCTTCTTTGTCGCACCCCGAGACGGGTCGGTAGGATGGGCCGGGCGTTTCGCTCGAGACTTCCTCACCATTTGTATCCCTTGAGCTCGATGTTTTCAATGGCTTCACGGGTGGAGGGCGGCTCTTTTTCGAGGTGTGGCTCTCGCTTTGGCGCCTCGCGAATTCATTCTTACAGCTTGCAGCAGTTTCGCGGATGGAGGGTGGGTGGTTTTCAAGATGTGGTTCCCGCCTTGGCGCCGCGCGCATTCGTTTTCCAAGTTTGCAAGAGCTTCACGGATGGAGGGCGGGCGGTTTTCAGAATGCGGTTCCCGCCCTAGCGACGCGCACATTCTTTTAAAAGTTTACAAAAGCTTCACGGATGGAGGGCGGTTCCTTATCAGAATGTGGTTCCCGCCTTGGCGCCGCGCACATTCGTTTTACACGTTTTTGCAACAGTTTCAAGGATGGAGGGCGGGTGGTTTTCAAGATGTGGTTCTCGTCTTTGTGCCGCGCACATCCGTTTAACAAACAATGTAAAAGTTTTACGGATGGAGGGCGGTCCCTCTTCAGAATGCGCTTCCCGCCTTGGCGCCGCGCACATTCGTTTTAAACGTTTTTGCAACAGCTTCGCGGATGGAGGGCGGGTGGTTTTCAAGATGTGGTTCTCGCCCCAGCGCCGCGCACATTTGTTTTCCAAGTTTGCAAGAGCTTCACGGATGGAGGGCGGTTCCTTTTCAGAAGGTGGTGTATTGGCACGATTGGGGATCGCCAGGTTGCAAAAGTATCGTTGTTTCACGCTGTTGGACTCCCAGGAGCAGTGCTCTGGCACGGTGGAAGATTTTCGCACGGGTGTCTTCCAACGGGGCTCTTCCCGCAGCGAAAACAGATCCTTACAGGAGCCTGTGACGGGGAACTTGGAGGGAGGGTTGAATGCAACATCGCTGAGGAGTGTTGGGTTTACACAGGTCTTCCTCCTCTGCCTTCTCCTCTTCCTTCTCCTCCTCCTCCTCCTGCTCCTCCTCCTCCTTCCCCTCCTCCTCCTCCTCCTCCTCCTCCTCCTCCTCCTCCTCCTCCTCCTCCTCCTCCTCCTCCTCCCTCCTCCCCCTCCTCCTCCTCCTCCTCCTCCTCCTCCTCTCCTCCTCCTCCTCCTCCTCCTCCTCCTCCTCCTCCTCCTCCTCCTCCTCCCCCTCCCCCCCTCTGGAGTGTAAGTCGCGCGGCAGCGGGGCAGGAGCTGGCCCTGGCAGCAGCGGCGCCCGCTGGTCGTCCGGGCGCCCACCGCCGAGGATGCTCCGGCCCCGGTCGCTCGTCCCTCGGAGACCCTCGGAGGCGTTCGGAGGTCGTCGTCGTCGTCGTCGTCGTCGTCGTCGATCCTCGGCCAAGGCGCGCCCCCGCGCGTGCGGGACCGCACGCCGAGGGGGCCAGAGGAGGAGGAGGAGGAGTACTGGACTGGACTGGACTGGACTGGACTGGACTGGACTGGCCTGGAGCCATCACGAAGCCATGGGAGCGTCACCCTGCCAACACAACGAGAAGACCTCGGCTTGGGCGGGGCCAACTCTTGGGCCACTTGCCCTCGATAATAGATCAGCTCTGGTAGGTGTGGAGGAGGAGGAGGAGGACGAACGAGGCAGGAGGGAGGGGGAAGGAGGGAGGAGGAGGAGGAGGAGGAGGAGGAGGAGGAGGAGGAGGAGAAGGGATGAGGGAGGAGGGAGGAGGGAGGAAGAAGAAGAAGAAGAATAAGAAGACACTCCCGCGGTCGCGGGTCGCCCCCTCGGGGGCCGCCGCGCCCGAGCGCCCGCGGCCGCGGGCACTCAGCACGGGAGCCAGCGGCGTCGCCAGCTCGGCGCTCGGCGCCTGCGACTCGACGGTAGTGCCCGCAGCCGCTGCGGCCTAACCCCTCGCCGCGCAGGGGGCAAGGCGGCTCGGGCGGATCGCCCCAGCCTCCTCCGCGCCGCCCCTGGGTGTCACCTCCAGGGCCACAGGCGCCGTGCAGGGAGTACTCCTCGCAGTACCCCACGTAGTATCGTCATCAGCTCCCAGCATCTCGACGGGCGCAGCCCGTGTCCGCTGCGGCCTAACCCCTCGCCGCGCAGGGGACAGGCGGCTAGGGCAGATCGCCCCAGCCGCCTCCGCGCCGCCCCTGGGAGAAACATCCAGGGCCACAGGCGCTGCGCAGCTAGTACTCCGCGTAGTACCCCGCGTCGTAGCGCCAGTGGCTCCCTGCGTCAGGTCGGCCTCTGCCAGCGGCCGCTGCGGCCTAACCCCTCGCCGCGCAGGGGATAAGCGGCTAGGGCGGAACGCCCTAGCCGCCTCCGCGCCGCCCCTGGGAGACACGTCCAGGGCCGCAGGCGCCGTGCAGGGCGTGCGCCACGGAGTTCCCCACGTCGTAGCGCCATCATCCCCCTGAGCCGCGTCGGGCTCTGCGCGCATCCGCTGCGGCCTAACCCCTCGCCGCGCAGGGGAAGGTTGGCTAGTGCAGTTCGCCCCAGCCGCCTCCGCGCCGCCCCTGGGAGACACATCCAGGGCCACTGGCGCCTTGTGTGGAGTACTCCTCATAGTACCCCGCGTCATGACGCCAGCATCACCTCCCTGCATTGCGTCGGGCGCTGCCCGTATCCTCTGCGGCCTAACCCCTCGCCGTGCAGGGGATAGGTGGCTAGGGCGGATCTCCCTAGCCGCCTCCGCGCCGCCCCTGGGAGGAACATCCAGGGCCACAGGCGCCGTGCAGGACGTACTCCGCGAACGGCCCCACTTCGTAGCGCCAGCAGCTCCATGGAGTGTACCCTCGGATACAGCTCGCAGTCCTCGCTGCCCCTGGCTGGGCGTCTCCTTGGCCACTGGCTCCGCCCTTCTTCTCGAGGTACTCCTCGTAGTGCTTGCCACCGCATCCCCAGCCAGGCCTCGAGACCTGCCATTGACCTCTGCGCGGCCTCGAGCAGCATGTTTCCCGCTGTGATTGCCGCTGAGCGCCTGGACGCCCATGGTTGCCTCCAACGTCTGCTGCTCGAGAGAACCGCTTGCCCTTCCCATGGGATTCGGCCCATGGTCCTTCTGCCCGTTCTCGACGCATCGTCCCGATGCCGCCTGAAAGAGGGCCCAGAGACTTGGTTGCTGTGCTCGTCCTCGCTGCTGCACCCTTCCAGCGCGCAGTTGAGGCACTGCTCCAAGCTCCTTTGTGCCGCTACCGCTCGGTTGGGGCCCTGCTCCTGCCCCCTTTCCGACGCGGCCCATGGCAAGCTCGCTGTCTTTGTCAGGTGGTTGAGGCCCTGCTCCTGCCTCCTTTCCACCTCCTTCGCTCGGCTGAGGCCCTGCTCCTGCCTCCTTTCCGATGTATCTGCAGCGTGCTCCATCATCAGCACCAACTCCGTCTTCATCAATCGCGGGTAGGGGATCGCCACCAAGCTGTGCCGCAGGGGGCACTTCACCCACATGGCGCCGCTGAGGAACCTCAGGGTCCGTGGGCGCTAGGGACTCGGTGGGCGTCCCCGTTCCCGTGCAACCACTTCCCCCGTGTTGTGGTTCGGCCGCTTCAGGAATTGCGTGTCGCGTGCGTCCGAGGATCGTGTTGTTGTCATCGTCCTGCTCACGCTTCGCCTTTTCCTTTGCCTTTATCCTTTCCATTATGGCTGCCATCTTGTGCTCATATCCCGCGGGCTCCGCCATTGCCACGGGGCGAGTGACGCAAGTCTTCGATCTCAGCGGGGGCAGGACCTTGGGCATCATCCTATGCAGGGGGGTAGTCATGTCCATATGCCTCGCCAGCGTCTTGTGTGGGCCCAAGCCTCTTCGAAGATTCGTCAGCACTTCAACTCCTTGTCTGGTTGGCGGCTTGCACTGCCTCCTGAGCTTCTGCCGTCGGCGTTGTTGCGCCCAGGCGCCACAGCCCACGCAGACAAAGACCGTTGGAACCGCATCGTCGCTGAGCCCGTCGCCCTTCTGGTTCACCGCCACTAGGTGATGTCCGAGTGGTTGGTTGAGGAAGGCCTTGAGGAATGTGGGGGCACCAGCACAACCATTGAGCATAACTTCAGTCCCTGGGCAGTTGATCTTCAAACACGCCTTGCATTGGAGACCAAAGTTTCCTTCCTCCCACTGGTGCCATCCGTCAGTACGTGTACTCCTTATCCTCTTGATCTGGGCTGTTCGCCGTGTCCAACGCTCGTGAGCATCTCGATCAAACAAGGGAAGTACTGCCGCAACCAGCTTCGCGAAGTTCTTGATCCTCACGCTGGCCATGTCGATAGCCTTCGCGAAGTCCTCGCTGATAGGTGCATGCATCGCCGCACCAGCTTTGGCTCTCACGTCCGCATAGACATTGGCATCCGTGAGCCTTCTTGTAGCCATATCCATGCCAGCATACTCCTCTCCCGAACGGTGTGCTTTCACGTGCGTCACGCTGCGGAGATGTCGGAACCCAGGCAGGCTCTGGGCGAATAAGGCCACGCACGCGTATGCCGACTTAGAATGCAACTGCTGCTCGTGCGTGAGGGCCGCCATCCTGACCGTGCCCATGAAGCCCGCGTAACCATCAGCTGGGCGATCTGCCACCTGCCCTGTGTACGCGTAGGCTAGGTACTCCGCCATCGCCGAGGACTGCGGTAGTGACGCTGGCACTGGAGCGTGCATCGTGCAAAGTACTTTGTCCGAATGTGGACCCATTAAGGCGATAGCCCATCCAGCACGTTGTAGCTCCATAGTGTCTGGCTTCGTACAGCTCCCGTCGAACGAAAGCTCCATCTCCAGATCGGTCTCAGCAAGCACTGTCGCAGCCATTGTCTCAGGCGTGCAATCGAAGTCGTTGCCATCGCCGTCGAGAATTACGCTGCCAGTACCGATCTGCATGTCAGGAATCTCCCACTCAGGATAAGCGAAGGCCCCTTGCGTGATGACTCGATCATCCTGCGCTTGGCGGAGCTCCTGGAAGAAAGAGTCGGGGATTTCAGCTTCACAGCGTGCTTCTACGACTTCTGGACGAGTACACTCCACCAGCCTATGCACCAGCGTGTCCTCATCCCCGCACTCGCACTTGCCGTCCGTAAGGTAGCCTTTTTCCTTCGCTTTTTGACGTGTCCATACTCCATCGCAGGCACAGTTCATGATACAGAACGTCTGATATTTGTTGAACTTCCTCGACCTCACATGGCGCCGAAGAATATCAAAGTTGACTCTCGTGTAAGGCTGCATTTCCCACTTCTCCGCTAGGGCCTTCTCATGCTGCACTGCAAGACCTTGCCGCAGCATCATTTCAAGAAGGCCAGGAGTGAGTTGCCCTACATGCACTTCATCGCCTCGATGGTTTATCCAGATGAGCCCTGTACGTGTTTGCCACCCAGCGCGTTGTACTGAAAACGCTGCACGTTGTAGGGGGCCACGTGTCTTGCTCCACTGCTTGACCACTCCAGGTTCGGTGACCGCCCTTCGCCACCAGGCTTCCAGCAATGCAAGAGGAACAGCTGCAGAGGCGGGCCTGGCTGTGGCGGCCCATGCCATCCTTGACCATTGGAGGGCAGGCGCCAGCGCCTGTGTGGCAGCAGGGTCACCTAGCAGCACCATCTTCGCGCTCGCGGAGATGCCGCCGTGGTTGGGCTTGACGTGCTTGTTGTAGTCCCGTCTTAACTTCAGGAGTTCCGCGTCGTTAACCCCGTTGACCTCTACCCCGAAAGTGTACGCAGGCCTCGCGCCAACGCGGTAGATCTTCCCAATTCTCTCCGTCTTCTTTGCAGCTAGCGCCTTCTTGAACTTCCGTAGCTTCTTGAGCCTGCCGCCATGCACCTTCTGTCTTGCCCGAAACTTGTCACGCGTACCTTTGGTGTTCCGAGCCCTGCCTCCAGATACGTCAGTGCCCAAGTACGCCGTACTCCGCAAGCTGATCTTCATATCAAGGTGCAGCCGACGACTGACTTCATCGCTTATGGCCTTGGTGCTAGAGATGATGGCAAGCTTCTCGTTGATGCTGGCCCCTAGGGCGCGAGCAACCTTGAAGAAGCCTTTTGTAGCATGCACCGCCTGGTCGATCACCATCTGCTTGCCACTGCTGTTGACGCCAAGGGCTGTGTCGTCGATGTAGGAGGCGAAACGAACAAGCGGATGCAACGTTGTGTACATGTCATACTGCTCAACTGCGTGGGCCTTTATCACCACATCTGCATACGCATCTCCCGCTGGTAGCCCAGCGTTTGCGTGCCTTGGGGCTCCCCCATGGTGGAGTCGCAAGCGTATGATCCTTGGCCCCTTCCACTGATTGTAAACCACCTTAACTATCGGGACTGGCATGCCAAGGCGCACTAACTTGTCGCGCGCCTGATCCAGCTCGATCGTCTCGTAATACTTGCTGTAGTCTGCCACTACCGTGACTACATACCTGTCTTGACATACATTCTGCTCGTTGTCCGCTGCAAGGGTCCACGCGCTGTCCACTGCACTTCTGCCCGCTGCCGCTCCCCAGTAGGGGCGGTCCAACCTTTGCTGGATCATGTCGAGGCCAGGTCGTCTCATTTTCTGCCATACTCTGTACGCCGCCGAGTATAGTATGATCAACCTGTGTCCTCCAGTAGCCTTGGGCAGCATTGGCATCACCATCCACGTAAGTTGGATGGGAAAAACTCCAATTGCCTCCACCGCCTGGAAGATGTCACAGAGGCACTCCGGGGCCTCGTCACTCAGGTGTTGAAAGTGTGACGGGTGGATGCCGTCAAGACTGCTTGAGGTCTTAGTGGAGAATGCCTTCGATGCTGCTCTGATCAACCCTGGACTTGGTCTATCCATGGTGCTGCGATTAGGTGCCCAAACAAACGGTGCCTCCTCAGACGCCTTCCAGAGCTTGTGGTGCTTGGCTTCCATGTCCAATACAATATGATGAGGATGTCCGCTCATGCCATCTGTGGTTGTCTTGCGCACTACCGTCGGCGCCTGCACCTGATTAAGCTTTGTGATGCGATGGAAACGCCCAGCACCTCCTGCACATGCAATATCGCACCAGTCCTTCCAGCGAGTAGAGCTGTCTCGGTCTGCCAGCTGCTTCGCATATTCCATATCTTCTTCGCACTCAGCAAGAAATTCATGTAATTCTTCGCTAGATGTTGAGGCACGACTGATCAATCGTCTGGCTCTTGTGACGGAGGCGTCAAGACGATGATTGATATTTTGGCCCACGTAGTCGGTCTCCAGGAATCCTTGAACTTCATCCGTGAGCTGCCTTTCTTGCACTTGACCGCGGCCGTTCTTGAGCGCAGCAATCCCTTGAACAGCATCTGCAAACCATTGCCAGCCATCAGCGACTGCCTGGCTATCTTCAGCGTCTTGGCCTTCATATGCATACGAAATCCACTTGGGTCGAATCATGCCTTTGAAAGCTTCTGGCGCCTTGATGAACGTGCCCGTGATGTGGCCAAGCCGTACTGCAGCCTTGCGCGCCCAGAATCCCCACGCTCGTGAGAGTACTTTCCACGCCACGGCGACTGGAGCAACAGCTGCTTGTCGACAGGCTTCTGCAGCATAGCTCCGCTCGAAATCCCAGTCCGCGTCGTACCACAATGGTCCCACAACTTTCTCGGCAGCAATCTTTGTCCCTCCAACATATGTAAGGTATTGCATTGTCGTTCCGTGACCACACAACGAAAGCTGGACAGGGCGGTGCGGCTTCTTATGCCATGTCTTATCTACCTGGCATTTCCTCATCAGCCGCATGGCTCCAGAGCTCAAGGCGAAGAAGTCGATCGTCGTGGCGCTGGTCGGACCCCTGCATGTGATCTGGCCTGGGCTGACGAGCCCGACTTGCGCGTGTACTGGGAACCCTGATGCCTCAACCTCATCGATAGACATATTCCAGTCGCCTCCAACAAGACATGGGTACTGCTGTCCTGCCATCGCAAGCCCTACGTTCATGAGGATCCTAGCGTTCCTCGTCGTCATGCCCTCGGCCGTGTGCAGGTAAATGTTGAAGACGTTGATAGGCGGCCATCCTTCCAGTTCCACAAGCACGTGCTGAGCTCGATGGGGTACCAGCTCTGACCCGAATGCGACCTGCGCATTCGTCTCGCTTTGTCTTCGAGCGGCCGTGGTATCAGGATACTCAGGGCCTCGTAGCCCCACGCCTTCCCGTGCAAAAATAGCCAACCCACCTGACGGAAGATGTCCATCTGTAGGCTTTCCAGGGATAACCATCATCTGCCACTTTCGGGAGCCAGCCCATGTGCAAAGGGCCTCGCATTCCCAGTCCAAGTGTCCTATTTCTTGCGCTAAAACGACTAGCGCGCTGGTCCTTTCCAATCGAAGCTCAAGCGTCCGCTTCCCTTGACTGGCATTGAATGTCTCGAACAGGTGCTCGCTTGTCATGGATACAGGCGCAGGAGTAGCGCATGTCTTTCCACGTCGTACCAGCAGCCCACTGACCCGCGGCAGGATGCTAGGATTTGCACCCTCCTGTTGGTACTGCGGACACTTCATCTGTCTTGCGAAACTTGGTTTTCTGGATATCGGCCACCATGTCGGAAAGCTGATCCTTGGAGATATCGTGGCCGTGTTCTCCATGGCATAGCTTTGTGTGGAGCGCTTCAACGTCCTCCGTTGTCCACTGGATGTCGTTCCCGCGCTTGTAGGACTCGCCGTTGGTGTTGCCTTCGCCTCCGCTGCTTGTCCCATCCAGACCATCATCAGACTCATGGCCAACAGGAACTTGCACACCATTCCTTGGCGCCGTAGCCTTGGGGATGGATACTTCCAGCTTTTTCTGCACCAACTTTTGTAGCTTCTGGAAATTGGCGTCCGCTCGACACTGGTGATAGAACTGCAGCAGGCCAGGATCCTCCTGGAAGTCTGCGAGGTTAACGTCGAGCGCCATGATATCCTCGGGGATGATGGGTGCAGCGCCGTCAGAGGCTTCACCGCGGGCAACTTGGACTTGCCGCTGATGGTGTTCAGCCTCCGCTTTGAACTGCTCAACCTCGTCCTTCTTCGCCTCGATCGACGCCGACTTTTCTGAAATCTGCTCCTGCAGTACTTGTAGCTGCAGCAGCAATGCCTCATGGTCCTTCGTGAGCTTGTCCAGCTGCGTCCTGCTGCGCTCAAGCTTCTGCGTAGCCAGCTTGAATGCCGTTGCAGGAGGCCGCAGGTCGCGGATTTGCTCCCTGAGCTTGTCAATCTCCGCCTTGTGGTACGCATGGGCCGCACCATCCTGCTCCTCGTACTTGACAGCCTCCTTGAGGGCCCGCTCATGGTAGTTGATCTTTTCCTGCATCGCCGTCCTCTTCGCGAAGCTGGGGTCTTTCTCACTCTTCTCTTCCGTGTGCTGGTGCTTGTCGCTTTCCGCTTTGAGCCGAGGTGTGGGGCCTCCTTTGCCGACGAGGTTCCGCAGCTTTGCGAGCTCGGCTTCCATGAGCTTGAACTTCGAGCACCACGGCGCAGGCTTCTCGACGAGTCCACTGCCTCCAGCTCGCTTCGATGGTGCATCACCTGCTCGTGCGGCTGCATCTGCCTTCTTGGCGGCCGTGATGATGCGCTGCGGCGCCTGCTTGCCACAGCTGCACTCGATGCGGCACGCCCAGTTGCCGTCCATGCCACACGCGCAGCTCCAGAACGGCTTCTTCGAACCTCGCAGCACCCTCGGCCTCGGCTGCTGCTCCTGCACCTTGGCCGGCGCTGGCGCCATTGCCCCTGCAGAGGAGCCGTGATGGCCGTCCAGTCGCTGGGCCGCACTGCGCAGCCGCGCCGCCAGGCCAGGAGAGCAGCGCCCCGCCCAGGCGTGTAGGAGGGCGCGATCCTCCTTGCGTCGGAGTCGCGCTCGATGATGTGCGGCGGTCTCCCTGGGAGCCGCCGTCGCGTGAGCGCTAGTCTCAGCGCGCGGCAGGAGCCGAATCCCCCTCGCCTGCAGCCCCGCAGGCGCCCGAAGGGGTGCGGCAGCTCCTCGCGAGCCGAAAACTAGGGAGGAGGGAGGAGGGTGGAGGGAGGAGGGAGGAGGGTGGAAGGAGGAGGGAGGAGGAGGAGGAGGAGGAGGAGGAGGAGATGAAAGAGGAGGAACGAGGAGGAGGAGGAGGAGGGAGACAAAGGAGGAGCAAAGACTCAGTTCATCAGCGCTACGACTGCCACAGCGATACAAGCACCAGACTTTGCCCATATTTGCTCCACTTTGACTTGGCGCAACTTCAGACGCTGACCTTTTGTGGCAGGAGCATTCTGGCACGTGGCGCGAAGACTCCGACGTCGACCTCCAGTCGTTCATACCTTTCACTTTTCGCCGGCATGCAGAAATGTGCCGCCCCTGCAGGCGAAACCTGAGGGATCCACGGACCCGGTAAGGAATTCGAGTCAAACTCTTCATGGCTGACCATGAGTTTCAAATGTCTCAAGCGAGGGCCCCATTTCAAAAGGAACCGCCTTCTATTTGTGAATTTGGCGATTCTGTCTGAATTTCTGGCCATCACATTACTGAAGGTCCTCCAAGTTTAAAAGCGAGCCTCCTCCATCCTTGAACCTGTTGCGAGCTTTTCATTCGAATGTGCGCGGCGCTACGGCGAGAGCAACATTCTGAACACTGTCATCCTCCATCCCTGAAGCGGTTTCACATTTTCTAGTTGTTTGTGCGCCTCGCTAAGGAGAGAGCACACCTGTGAACCAACCTCTCCATCGTTGCAACCGTTGCAAGATACCAAGACCAATCTGCGCTGTGGTAAGGCGAGATCCACAGGTTGGAGACGACCCCTCCATCTTCGAACGCGCTACAAACTGTTCAGACGACTGTGCGCGGTGGTGAGGCGAGAGCCGACTTGAACAAGTAAGCCGCTCTCCATCCTTAAATGTGTTGCAGCTTGTTTAAGCAAAAGGTGACAACCCAATATTGAAGATCACACTCTCTCCATCATTGAAGCTGCTGCAAACCTTTCAGACGACTGCGCGCTGTGGTAAGACAAGAGTCCTTGTGTTTAAACTAAACTGATCCGCCCTCGATCCTTCAACCTGCTGCAATGTGTTAAATACTCTTGGGCGGCGCTAACGCGAGAGCCCACTTTGAACATCGCTCTCCTTCGACCCGTGAAGCAGTTGCACACTGTCCAGGCGAATCATCGCGGTGGTTCAGGCGAGAACCTCATTGAAACACATGAGATGCCCTCCATATTCGAAGCTGCAGCAAATTGTTACAGCGATCGTGCGCGGCGCTGAGGCGTGAGCCCCATTTTGAAAACCGCTCCCTCTCGAGCTTTGAAGCTGCTGCCAACTGTTTAGACGAATGTACGCGGCGCTGAGGCGAGAGACCCCCGTTCGAACACCACCCCCGTTCATCCTTGATTCGGCTGCAACTTTTCAGATCAGTGTATGCGGCGTTCAGGCGGGATCCCTCCCCATCTTGCAATCACCCCCTCCAACTTTGTAGCTGTCGCAATTGCCAGGCTTCACGGTCATGATGTGTCATGGGCGGTGAAATGCCTGCCTCCGCGGACACGTTTTGGGAAACGACGGGGAGGAGCTACTTAAGAGGAACAGGGATCGAGGAGGAGGACTAGGCGGGACAATCAGACGGATAGGTATGATGATGTCGCTGATGA
>CAUYUJ010020512.1:17500-24464 GCA_963575745.1 Prorocentrum cordatum | reverse complement strand
TAGTAGTAGTAGTAGTAGTAGTAACATGAGCGGTAATAGTATTAGCAGTAGTAGTAGCAGTAGTAGTAGTAGTAGTCGTAGTAGTAGTAGTAGTAGCAGTAGTAGTAGTAGTAGTAGTAGTAGTAGTAGTCGTAGTAGTAGTAGTAGTAGTAGTAGTAGTAGTAGTAGTAGTAGTAGTAGTAGTCGTAGTAGTAGTAGTAGTAGTAGTAGTAGTAGTGGTGGTGGCATTATGATTCTCAGTGAGGGGTGTTGTGTTGTAAGCGTATAATTACCATTTTCGTGTTGATAATACTATCAGCGATTGTACTCGTAGTAGTAGTAGTAGTAGTAGTAGTAGTAGTAGTAGCAGCAGCCAGCAATTACTAGTAATGTTGGCATGCTGTGTTCTCTACTTAGTAGTTCTAGTCATATATATTGTGTGTTTGTATATTGTTGTTTCGTTGTACCTCGCATCTGGTTCATTATTTCCATTCGTATCATTCGCATGTTTATTCGTACTCGTATTACCATCAGTAGTACTATACATATGATTGTTTTCTTAGTGATAATATCACGTGTATCATTATTATTCGTTGTCGCGTTCTTCTTCTGAGTATCCTCCTTCTTCTCCTCCTCATCCTCCTCCTCCTCCTCCCCCTCCTCCCCCTCCTTCCCTCCTCCCCCTCCCCCACCTCCTCGTCATCCTTCTTCTCCTCCTCTCCCCTTCCTCCTCGTCCCTCCGTCCTCTCCCTTACTCTCTCCGCCCCTCCTCCTCCTCCTCCTCCTCCTCCTCCTCCTCCTCTTCCTCCTCCTCCTCCTCCTCCTCCTCCTCGTGCTCCTCCCTTTTCTCCTTAAGCAAAGTTCTTGTTTTCCCCAACAATTGAATCCTTCCCCAGGATTGGGGCGTCTCGTAAATATTAGGTTTGTAGTATTGTACAATTCGGAGAAGCTCCCAAGGGGTTCAGTGGACATGTATTCCGTGCATGCGTAGAGGCTCCTTGATGGCGCTCCTGGATTGTTCTTCCGGGTTTGTGAGGATTCGCGCGGATTCTCACGGGATTCGTGTCGGCTTCCCAAACGAATTGTCGGGATTCTTGGGGCCCTTGCGGATTCTGGAGGGGTCCGTGAGGATTCCTGAATCGTTCGTGAGGGTTCCAGAGGGGTCCGTGAGAATTCCTGAAGCATCCATGAGAATGCTGGAGGGATTCTTCAGGATCCGGGAGACATCTTTCAGGATGTTCGATGGATGTTTGGCGGAATCCGAAGGAATTCCTGAGGTTCAACGAAGGATTCGTGAGGGTTCCTTCGGGGAGTCGTCGGAATTCTCCAGGCTTGCGCCACATCCGCCGACCCCTTAACTCCTGCAAATGAAGCCCGTTCGGGTGACCGTTTTGGAGACTGGGAGGAGGGCGGAGGGCAAGAGGGAGGGCGACGATTATGAGCAAGAGAATGCAGAAAGGAGGACGAGAAGGAGGAAGAGGAGGAATATAAGGATGGAGGAGAGGGAGGAGCATGAAAGGCCGAGGAGGGGGGGTTGTGCGGGCCCCCACACCGTCAGATATCGCGTAGCTTGCGGCCCATCCCGCCACGGCTTCTGGGTTGTGGGTCAAGATGCTCACGGGGAATTTCGGGGCAACCGTCAGGCATTCCAACGCGCCCATCCCGTGCAGACACGGCAGCGATTTTCCGCATGAGACCTCGAGGGCGAAGATGCTATTCTTCAGCTCTGCAAGCGATACTGGACTTGATGTTTGCGTGCTTCCGTTCGCTGCGCCACCTGATTCCTGCAATGCGCAATTTATCTCTCGGGTGCAGAGGCAAGCTCCGCATGGCGACACGTGCGTGGCATACTCATCTGCGTGTGGAATACTTCAAGTTCAGCTGGTTTGGAACACAATTTACAAAGTTTGCCGCATAAGGTGGTATGATTATTCGTATTCGTAGCAGTCTTCAGGGTTGTCCCGGATTTCGTTGGGTTCCCCAGGATTCCACAGGACTCCCAAGGATTTTCGAGGATTCGGGAGGACGCTTTTCGGCCTTCCCCAGGATCCCTCGGAGTTCCTCGGGGCTCTTTCTGGGTCCCGCAGGGATCCTTCGAATTCCTAAGGATTCTTCAGGACTCGTTGGGCAAAGGTCCTCCGGGTTCCTTGGGATGCATGCGAATTCTTCCAGATTCAAGCCGAATTATCCCGGATTCTTTGGGGGGTCTTCATGATTCCTCCGGAGCCCGCCAGATTCCATCGGATTCCTCTGGAATCGCCTGGGAAAGTGGGGAATCTTCCAGATTCCTGAAGATTCCTGTGGGTTCTTTAAAAAATTATTTCCGATTCCTTAAGCAGGGTTCCTGCGGATTCCTCCTATAGATTTTTCAGGACTCCTCAGGGTTTTTTCGGGCCCCTCGCGATCCCACAAGGTTTCTCAGAGACTCCCAAGAAGACTTTCAGAGGCTTTGAAGAAGTCTCTCGGAGGCTCGCAAGGAGCTTCTCGTAAGCTTTCAAGTAGTTCCCAACCATCCTGTGGTGTTGGGTCCTCGTTTTGAAGAGACGGTCCCCGCGTTCTCCTCTCCTCTCCTCTCCTCTCCTCTCCTCTCCTCTCCTCTCCTCTCCTCTCCTCTCCTCTCCTCTCCTCTCCTCTCCTCCTCCCCCTCGTCCCCTCCCTCCTTCTTCCATGCGTCTCCCCCACTTAGTACAGCGTTTCGTGGCCCACCTGCCTGTCTTCTTTTTTCCCAACCATCCTGTGGTGTTTGGTCCTCGTTTTGAAGAAACAGTCCCCGCGTTCTCCCCTCCTCCTCCTCTGCCCCCTCCTCCCCCTCCGCGTCAGCCACACCCACTTCGGCACACCCCTCACACGTTTCGTGGCCCCGTAGGGAGCCCCACCGAAGGCCCCAGTGCTGCCGCCCGCATGCGTCACCCACACCCAATTCGGCACACCCCTCACACTTTTCGTGGCCCCATAGGGGGCCCCACCGAAGGCCCCAGTGCTGCCGCCCGCATGCGTCACCCACACCCAATTCGGCACACCCCTCACACGTTTCGTGGCCCCATAGGAGCCCCGCCGAAGGCCCCAGTGCTGCCGCCCGCATGCGTCACCCACACCCAATCCGGCACACCCCTCACACGTTTCGTGGCCCCATACGTTTCGTGGTACCCATAGTAAGCCTTACCGAATGGCCCCAGTGCTGCTCAGCCCGCATGCGTCCACCCCCACCCAGTTCGGCACACCCCTCAACACGTTTCGTGGCCCATAGGGAGCCCCCACCAAGGCCCCAGTCTGCCGCCGCGCATGCGTCACCCACACCCAATTCGGCACACCCCTCACACGATTCGTGGCCCCATAGGGAGCTCCGCCGAAGGCCCCAGTGCTGCCGCCCGCATGCGTCACCCACATCCAATTCGGCACACCCCTCACACGTTTCGTGGCCCCATAGGGAGCTCCACCGAAGGCCCCATGGCTGCCGTCCGCAAGCGTCCCGCACACCCATTTCGGCACACACCTCACACGTTTTTCTTGGCCCCTAGGGAGCCCCCACAACCAAGGGGCCCCAGTTGTTGCCGCCCGCTGCGTCACGTCCACGCACACCCAATTCGGCACCCCCCACACGTTTCGAGGTCTCATAGGGAGGCCCCACCGAAGGCCCCAGTGCTGCCTGCCCCATGCGTCACCCACCACCCAATTCGGCACACCCACCCCTCACACGATTCGTGGCCCCATAGGGAAGCCCACCGAAGGCCCCATGCGGCGCCCGCATTGCGTCACCCCCACTACCCAATTTCGGATTCGGGCACACCCCACACAGGCTTTTCGTGCCCCATAGGGAGCCCACCCGAAGGCCCCAGTCCCCATGAGGAGCCCCACCGAAGGCCCCAGTGCTGCCGCCCGCATGCGTCCCGCACACCCAATTCGGCTCACCCCTCACACGTTTCGTGGCCCCATAGGGAACCCCACCGAAGGCCCCAGTGTTGCCGCCCGCATGCGTCCTGCACACCCACTTCGGCACACCCCTCACACGTTTCGTGGCCCCATAGAGAGCCCCACCGAAGGCCCCAGTGCTGCCGCCCGCATGCGTCCCGCACGCCCAATTCGGCACACCCCTCACACGTTTCGTGGCCCCACAGGAAGCCCCGCCGAAAGCCCCAGTGTTGCCGCCCGTATGCGTCCCGCACACTCAATTCGGCACAGCCCTCACACGTTTCGTGGCCCCATAGGGAGCTCCACCGAAGGCCCCAGTGCCGCCGCCCGCATGCGTCAGCCACACCCGATTCGGCACACCCCTCACACGTTTCGTGGCCCCATAGGGAGCTCCACCGAAGGCCCCAGTGCCGCCGCCCGCATGCGTCAGCCACACCCAATTCGGCAAACCCCTCACACGTTTCGTGGCCCCATAGGGAGCTCCACCGAAGGCCCCAGAGCTGCCGCCCGCATGCGTCAGCCACACCCAGTTCGGCACACCCCTCACACGTTTCGTGGCCCCATAGGGAGCTCCACCAAAGGCCCCAGTGCCGCCGCCCGCATGCGTCACCCACACCCAATTCGGCCACACCCCTCACACGTATCGTGGCCCCTACGGAAGCTCCACCGAATAGGCCCCAGTGCTGCCCAAGCCCGCAATGCGTCACGCCACAAGACAAACACCCAATACCGGCACAACGCCCACTACACGTTTCGTGGCCCCATAGGGAGCCCCACCGAAGGCCCCAGTGGCTGCCGACCCGCATGCGTCCACGCACACACCAATTCGGCAGTCGCCCTCACAACGCATTCGTAACGCCATAGGGAGCCCCACAGAAGCCCCATGCTGCCGCCCCGCATGCGTCAGTCACCCACACCCAATATGGCACACCCCTCACACGTTACGTGGCCCCATAGGAAGCTCCACCGAAGGCCCCAGTGCTGCCGCCCGCATGCGTCACACACACACACCCAATTCGGCACACCCCTCACACGTTTCGTGGTCCCATAGGGAGCTCCACCGAAGGCCCCAGTGGCGGCGCTCACATTCGCATGCGTCCCGCACACCCATTTCGGCACATCCCTGACAGGTTTCGTGGCCCCATCATCCACCGGAGGCCCCAGCGGCGGCGCTCATATGCGTCACACATACCCACCCAATTCGGCACACCCCTCACACGTTTCGTGGCCCCATAGGGAGCTCCACCGAAGGCCCCAGCGGCCGCGCTCACATGCGTCCCCGCCACCCATCCCGGCACGCCCCTCACAACAACAGGTTTCGTGGCCCCATAGGGAGCTCCACCGAAGGCCCCAGTGGCACAGCCCGCATGCGTCACCACCCGCACCTAATTCGGCACACCCCTCACACGTTTCGTGGCCCCATAGAGAGCTGCACCGAAGGCCCCAGTGGCGGCGCTCACATGCGTCCCCGCCACACATCCCAGTACACCCCTCACGCGCTTCGTGGCCCCATAGGGAGCTCCACCGAAGGCCCCAGTAGCGGCGCTTACATGCGTCTCCGCCACCCATCCCGCCCCCCCCCCAGCAGCAGCATCATGTTTCGGGGACCCATAGGGAGCTCCACTGGAGGCCCGAGTGGCGGCCCTCACATGCGTTTCCGCCACCCATGTCGGCACGCCCCGCGCGTGTTTCATGTCCCCGTAGGGAGCTTCGCCGAATGCCCCAGTGGCACCCATCTCGGCACACCCCTCACACGTTCCGTAGTCCTATGGGGAGTTCCACTGAAGATGAAACCCGCAGCTGCGGTATTGACAACTGCATATGGGTGGGTTCTTCGCCAGGCTGATTTTTTGGAGGCTCTCAAGAAACTGTTCAGAGGCTCTCAAGGAGCTTCTCAGTTCCAGCAGCAATTTGCATAGGTCGCATATTCGAATGGCCCCCGAGGTCTGGTTTCGCTCACACACGCGCGCGGTTTGGGACCTGGTTGGAAGGGGGAATTTAAAAGGAGGGAAGAATCTCACACGCCTGAAGACACCAAGATTCGGTAGATTTCTGGTGGCTTCGTGAAGATTCCAGAGGAAATCGTCCGAATTCGTAAAGGAATCATGAGTTCCCGCTCGGCTTTCGGAGGGAGTCTGGAGGATTCTTGAGGGGGTCGCGAGGCTTCTCTGAGGATTCCTGAGGATGCTTTGGGGATACATGAGGGATTCCATCGCG
Source organism: Prorocentrum cordatum (assembly GCA_963575745.1). Lineage (NCBI taxonomy): Eukaryota > Dinophyceae > Prorocentrales > Prorocentraceae > Prorocentrum > Prorocentrum cordatum. The sequence goes on along the minus strand of CAUYUJ010020512.1, from coordinate 18,359 downwards.
TTCTGGAGGATAGCAGATGCTGTAGAGATACATGAGGAGTTGAATACGAATACCACTGGACTGCGACATGGGTACTTGACGAACATTTAACAAATGCGATCGGAATGTCAGAGGGATTTATTCGTAGTTCTTTACTTAACCGTCGACGAGCACGATTCATGTTATATGTCAGCATGTGTTTTCTGTAGTTGTTCAGACACACGCATATACATATGCAAATACATACATGTATGCAACACATCGAATTGCCGCCGCGCACGGTCGTCTTAAAAGCTTGCAGGAGCGGTACGGATTGAGGGCGTTTGTTTCGAAATGTGTCTCTCGCATCAGTACCGCGCGCATTCGCTTTGAAAGTCAACAGGAGCTTCGCGGATGGAGGACGGCCGTTTTCAGCATGTTGCACTCGTCTTAGCGCCGCGCACGTTCGGATTAAAACTTTAAACCTTGCATGGACTTCGCGGATGGAGGGCGATTCGTGTTCAACATGTGGCTCTCGCTTTAGCCCCGCGCGCACTCGCTGTATAAGTTTAAAACGTTCCATGAATTATTATGGTTGACGTCCCAGAAATCGTGCTCAGGCACGATTTAGGATTGTCAGGGCGCAGCCGTCACGTTGATTCGCGGTGTTGAGATCGCATGAATGTCGTTTCGGCGCGATTCAGGGTCGTCAGGACGCAACAGAAACGTTGATTCGTAGCACCGAAGGCGAAGAATGGCGTTTGTCACGTTGGAGGATTTCCAGACGGTTGTCTTAATATGTCATCCAAGTGGGTATTTTCCGCAGGGGAAAAAACTTTTTCTAGTGATTATTGAAGAAGGTACTTGGAGGGAGGATTTATTGCAACATCCTTGACACATC
>CAUYUJ010020512.1:0-12500 GCA_963575745.1 Prorocentrum cordatum | reverse complement strand
GCGGCGTGCACCGCTCCTTGGGCCCAGCAGGGGCCTAACCAGGCGCAGGTGCACACTCCACATTTTCACACTCTGGAGGTGGAGGAGGAGGAGGAGGGGGAGGGGTAGGAGGAGGAGGAGGAGGAGGAGGAGGAGGAGGAGGAGGAGGAGGAGGAGGAGGAGGAGGAGGAGGGGGAATGGGAATGGGAATGGGAATGGGAATGGTCAACTGACAAAGTCATAAGTAATTCAGACTGTCTCCACTCAGATGACGAAGGAGCCGTGTACAACTGGCACTGGTGGAAGATGTAGAGGAGGATGAACGCAAATGAAGTGAATTGAAAGGAAATCCCCTTCACCAGGGCTTTCACACAGGATCCCAGCAAATACAAATTGACCACTGCCGCCAAACTGAGGATAAGACAAATTATGTTCTGAAGCAAGCCACCAGAGACAACAGCCAAACTGAAAAGACGAGCGCCCAAGCTGAAATGAAGTCGGCTCTATGAGGCCCTACCGTAGATCACCGGGCTACCTCGCGAGAGATCGCTTCATCCACACACAGCCTCGCCACTGGTCACCAGAAAGGTAGCACCTCCAACAGCATGAGCTCCAGACCCTGCAAAAGAAGATAGTACGCCCAGGCCGAGGGGTGAAGGACTTGCCCCCGTGCCTCCAGCCCAACCCACTGCCTGAGACGGAACTTCACGTAGCCGAAGAGGTACGCCCAGGCCGAGGGGTGAAGGGCTTAGATGGGCTCGAAGCCCGCGTGCCTCCAACCCAACCCTCGGCCTGGGACGGACGTTTAAATTGATGTTCAGGAGGAACCCAGGACACCAATCTTGCAAAACTCGTCGACCGAAAACTTTGCACTGTACTAGCCAACTGCACGAATGTAACAACTGTTGTGTCGCAGTCAAGCGGTGCCCCTCAAGCACCACGGGGAGGTTCAGTGCAGGACAGGGCGCTTGCCAAGTTGAGCCAAAAAATGGTTCTACTGCGCTCCGCGCCCCTGTGCTTGAGGGAGGAGGAGGAGGGGGAGAAGATGAAGGAGAGGGAGGAGGAAGAGGAGGAGGAGGAGGAGGAGGAGGGGGAGGAGGGGGAGGAGGGGGAAGAGGACAAGCTAGGTGCGCTCGCGTCATATCTGACATCCTACCCCTCCCTCCCATCCCCTACCATGGCGCAGATCCCCTCTCTACTCTCACAGTCGGATGTCAAGCAGGGCGATGATCCCGAAAGGGTACGCGATGCATTGTAGAGCACGGCATGGCATGGCGTAGAAGAGCACCGCGAAGCGTAGTATCAACCTGGCATTGCATTGCATGCCGTGGCATGGCGCGGGAAATGACGCCAGCGCTGCAGCGGGAGCACGAGTCGAAACGAGCGGAATCGCGGAAATGAGGCCAACGCTGCAGCGGGAGCACGATTCGGAACGAGCGGAAGCACGGAAATGAGGCCAGCGATGCAACGAGAGCACGATTCGGAACGAGCGGGGCCCGAAAATGAGGCCGGCGCCTCAGCGAGAGCAGCACTTCGGGAAAAAATGCAGACGAAAACCAAACTCCGGGGAAGGCTTCCCGGGCGCCAGAAGCAGAAATCCAGCATTCTCAAGAGAAAACTGTGTATTGGAATAGCCTATTTTTCGGCGCCGCCTCGGAACTCGATTTTCCGGCGCCGGCCGGAACTGGCTCCGGGCCCGGCTCGAGCGCCGGCTCGGGCGTCCGGCTCGGGCGTCCGGCCCGGGCGCCGGCTCGGGCGCTGGCCTGGGCGTCGGAATCGGCCCGCGAGGCCTCCCGGGCGCCGGAAGAAGAAATTCAGCATTTTCAATAGAAAAATTATCACAGTGCGACCCTACCTAGGAGTTGGAGCCCCTAGGAAAGCAGCATTAGTAGTAACAGTAAAGCTAAGCTAAAGCTAAGAAAAAGGTAAGCTAAAGCTAAACTAAAGCTAAGCTACTAAAGCTAAGCTAAAGCTAAGCTAAAGCTAAGCTAAGGCTAAGCTAAAGCTAAGCTAAAGCTAAGCTAAAACTAAGCTAAAGCTAAGCTAAAGCTAAGCTAAAGCTGAGCTAAAGCTAAGCTAACGCTAAGCTAGAGCTAAGCTAAAGCTAAGCTAGAGCTAAGCTGAAGCTAAGCTAAAGCTAAGCTGAAGCTAAGCTAAAGCTAAGCTGAAGCTAAGCTAGAGCTAAGCTAAAGCTAAGCTGAAGCTAAGCTGACGCTAAGCTAGAGCTAAGCTAAAGCTAAGCTGAAGCTAAGCTGAAGCTAAGCTGAAACTAAGCTAAAGCTAAGCTAAAGCTAAGCTAAAGCAAAGCTTAAGCTAAGCTAAAGCTAAGCTAGAGCTAAGCTAAAGCTAAGCTAGAGCTAAGCTGAAGCTAAGCTAACGCTAAGCTAGAGCTAAGCTAAAGCTAAGCTAAAGCTAAGCTGAAACTAAGCTAGAGCTAAGCTAAAGCTAAGCTAGAGCTAAGCTGAAGCTAAGCTGAAGCTAAGCTAGAGTTAAGCAAAGCTAAGCTAGAGCTAAGCTGAAGCTAAGCTGAAGCTAAGCTAAAGCTAAGTTAAAGCTAAGCTGAAGCTAAGCTACAGCTAAGCTAAAGCTAAGCTAAAGCTAAGCTAAAACTATGCTCAAGCTAAGCTCAAGCTAAGCTAAAGCTAAGCTGAAGCTAAGCTGGGTGAACCCAGGGGGCGCGACTGGGGGAACCGCGGGGCGGGGACTGGGGGAACCGCCTGGGGCGCTTTCCACTGCCCGGCCCCTTTAAGCTAGAGAGTAAGAACCCTTCTAGGCAGAGCCTAGGTAGGGAATGTGTATTAGAATTGCCTTTTTTCGGCGCCGCCTCGGAACTCGATTTTCCGGCGCCGGCCGGAACCGGCTCTGGACCTGGTCCGGGCGCCGGCCCGGGCGCCGGCTCGGGCGTGCAGCCCGGGCGCCGGCGGAAATGATGCCAGCGCTGCAGCGGGAGCACGATTCGGAACGAGCGGGGCTCGAAAATGAGGCCGGCGAGCAGCATTTTGGAAGCAAATGCAGGCGAAAACCCAACTCCGGGGAAACCTGTGTGTAAAAAAACAGTACGCGGTGGGGGGGGGGGGGGGGGGGCGAATATTCCAAGAACGTCATCAGGGGAAAAGGGATTGGTTGTGGAGGGGGAGGAGATGGGAGGAGGAGGAGGGAGGAGGAGAGGAGGAAGGAGGACGAGGAGGAGGAGGAGGAGGAGGAGGAAGAGGAGGAGGAGGAGGAGGAGGAGGAGGGGGTCGTCGGCGCCGACATCGGACATCGGCGCGCAATCGTGCCGCGTGAGATCGCGCGTGCGCGCCCCCGCTTCAAGCGTGGCGTGCTGCGCGGGCGCCGGCGTCGGCCACCGCGTAGAATCGCGTATGTCAGCTCGCGTCGGACCCGTTTTTGATCGTCGCTCGTGATCATTTTTTGGTCGCAACCGCAGGCGAGGGCGCCAGCGGCGAGTGAGGTCCGAGCGGGCCGCGCAAGAGCCGAATTGCACAACGCCGACGGGCCGGCGACCTCAGCAGCGCCTCGGCGGGCGGGCCGGCGTGAGGGGGAGGTGAGGAGGGAAAAATATGCACAGACACCAGTAATCGTCGATTCCGAGGAGAGTATGGGAAGATATGGGAAGTGGGGGGGAAGATGGAGACCCAGAAAGTGTGGGAAAATGTGGGGAATCCTTTCATCTGTGTGCATTGGGCCAGTGCCGCCGATCCGGGGGGGAGTGGGAGCGAGATGATGATGATGATGATGATGATGATGATGATGATGATGATGATGATGATGATGATGATGATGATGATGATGTTGATGTTGATGTTGATGATGATGATGATGATGATGATGATGATGATGATGATGAGGATGATGATGAGGATGAGGATGAGGATGACGAGGATGAGGAAGATGATGTTTCGGCGATTCGGGGCCCTCTTGCATTGTTAAGGGGGCCTCTGGGGCCTCTCTTGGCTTCCTCTTGGGCTGTCTTGGGCGGTCGCGGCTCCGGAAGTGGAATTTTCTATACCCCCCTGTCCCCAGGTACCGAAAAACGTCTGTCCCAGGGCCCGCATTCCGCAGCAAGCGGGAGGGGAGGGGGGGCCAAAACCTTTCCAGACGGCAAATGTTAGAACTCTCCCAGGCCAGTCACAGTCACGAAATGGCGGGCTTTTGCCCAGACCCCATTGGAACGCCCAAAGGCAGCTCCAAGCAGAACCCCCCCCCAAATCAGACCCCCTTCCTTTTATTACGAAATCCGGAGTGGTTCATGTTCATAAGATGCCCAGGCATCCGATGTCTTATGAGGGCCTGTCAGAAGTTCCGACCCCTGTCCCAGGGTCGGTTTTGCATCCCGAGTAGTTTTTTGACGGTCCTGGGGCCCGGCGAGGGCCCACAGAGGCCGAAAACGCGACAATTTCCAGGAGGCACACTGCTGCTGTTCAGACCTCTCCTTGGGTGCCTTCCGGTTGGAGTGCATGTCTAGGAGAATCCAGCCGTAGTGGCGAGGCCCTCCAGGACGAGCAGCGGCATCAGCATCGTAGGTCACACTTAGGGGCGCGAAGATAATCGCGCTTCGCGCATCGCGGCCTGGGTTGGAGAGCTGCCCGCCTCCAGGGGGGCGGCGCGAGGGCGCGAGGGTGCGAAAGTAACCGCGCGTCGTGAGTCGCCTGGGCGCGATGCGCGAAGTTAGTCGACCCGAGGGGGACGGGGAGGGGGAAGACGGGAAGGAAGGAGGAGGGGGAGGGGGAGGGGGAGGGGGAGTTGGAGGAGCAAGCTCCATCGGAAGGACCCCCCCCCCCCCCCCCGTGAGAAATACCCCATCCGGAGTACAGTCAACGCTGTCAGTACGGATGCTCGACTTCCCAGGAGTGCCCCTGCATCCTGGCCTACTCGGTCATCTCGGGTCCATCCTCAACCACAAAAGCTTCGGCATGGGCGTCCAAGGCCTTTGTATCCTGACAGTCGGGCCGCTGAAGGTCGAACCCTTTTCGTTGGGGAGGGGCTCAGTGTTCCTTAAATTGTGTTACCCTGTATCTGAAGTTTTCCCTGGGTTTTCTATGGGAGATCGAAGTTCATTTTATGGACGAAAGGGGGGCCTCGTTCCGTATTTGATTTGGGGTTCCTTATGAGAGTTGTTCGAATGCATCGTGCATCTTCACTACCAGTCTTAACTGTATCCTTTCCTCCTCCGATCCGTAGACACGCTAACGGCGATGTAGGTAACGGTGATGTAGGTTTCGGCATTGTGGGGATGCGTGGCTCGTGCTTTCCTCCAAGTCGCTGTATCGTTTTCGTTCGATGCGTTCGCATGCTGGAGATGTAGGAAAGTGTGGTTCGTGATTTCCCACAATTTTCCGTACAATTACCGCTAGCGCGGCCCAGGCCGATTTCTACGCCGAGGGGAGCTTGCTGCGCCGGGCCTCAGACACAAAGTCGTTTGCCCGACGCGCGGGGGCGCCGACCGGCGCCCCCTCGGCGCGCGCGCGCAGCCCCCTCCGCGGCGGCCTTCCGCTTTGGGGCTGCGTGCAGCAGGCCTCGACCCAAATTCGGGCGCGGACAAGAGGGGGCTGATAGTGGGGGCGGTCAGGGAGGGAAGCGGCGTCTAGATTCGGGCGCGACCAAGAGGGGGGTGATGACTGGTGGGGGCGGTCAGGGAGGGAAGCGGTGACTTCGGGGGACAACAAGAAATCAATTCCTACTCCTCCTCCTCCTCCTCCTCCTCCTCCTCCTGCTCCTCCTCCTCCGCTGCTGCTGCTGCTGCTGCTGCGCCGCTGCCGACAGCGCGCGCGGACGCCATCGCGATTGCGTTGCGGGCGGCGGACAGGGTCTTGGGGCCCGAGGCTGGCGTACAGGGGCAGTCTACGGGCAGCATTTTCTTGAGAGGGGTTCCGTCGGAACCCCAGGTGCCGACTGTGTCTAGTGGTGCCGATAGTTCTATTGGGCAGGCTGTTACTGTGTCTAGTGCCGAGCCTGCGCCCTTTGAGCTCCTCCGTGGCCACCACATGGTCACCGAGGGCCTTTTTGTTTATTGTCTGAGATGTGGGGGATCAGCCTCCACCCGGCAGTCCCCTGAGCTAATGGCTCGGTGCACTGGCCAAGTTACTTGGGAGTCCAGTCGGCCCAGATCAACGGCCCTTAATAATTTAAAGGCCAAATGTCACCCGCGTACTGGGATTCCCCTAAGCGGTGACTTCCACACAGCTTTGGGTTAGCCGCGTTTTCCAATAATTTCGTGGCTCCCTCGGTTCTCGGCGGAGTCATTGGAGTCTCGGGTCCTCCTCCTCCTCCTCCTCCTCCTCCTCGTCCTCCTCCGAAAGTTTATGTTTACGTAGTTTTTGTAGTTTCCCGATGACTGCCCAGACATGCTCGCGCCGTGAAAAAAAAATCCGACGGTAGGACCCCGCATGATAATCAATTCAGATTGCCCTTCGCTCTTTCCTTTTTGCCCTCGCCGAAGTCCCCCGTCTCGCCCTCTGTTGCGCCTCCTCCTCATCCTCCTTGTCTTCCTTGTCCTCCGTCTCCTCCTCCTGCTCGCCATCCTTGTTCAATTTCTCATCTTCAACTTCGTCCTTTTCCTCCTGCTCCTCCTCCACCTCCTCCTCCTTCCATCCCGCATGTTTTCCTCATGCATGGCCTCAGCTGGTCCCTTCTGCTCTCTGCGGGTCTCTGCTGGTCTCTGCTGCTTTATTATGTTCTGACGCTATCTGCTGATGATATATGATAGATTCTGCCGTGCATTGAAATGGGGGCCCCATAGGCTTCCTTGCACGCTCACAGACGCGTGAGGAACGCCTCGTGATGTGCCCATTTGGGGAGTTAAATGCTATGCCTGGTGGAGTCTGCCGATGACCCGCTCGGATTACCAACATGAAGTGTGGGCCCCATAAGGAGGGGGCTCCCGCCTAACACTTCCTCGCTATCTTCTCACAGACGAAGCTCCCGCGTGAGACGTCCTCCATTTTCAGCCCAGAGGAGCCGAAACGTGATGATAGTTACAGGTTTGCGATGACCCGCTCGGATTACCAACATGAAGTGGAGACCCCACAGGGAGGGGGCTCCGGCCTGAGACTTCCTCGCAAATCACTCATAGACGAAGCTCCCGCGTGAGACTTCCTCCATATCCAATCCAGAGGGGCCGAAAAGCGACGACAGTTACAGGTTTGCGATGACCCGCTCGGATTACCAACTTGAAGTGCGGACCCCGTAGGGATGGGGCTCCCGCCTGAGACGTCCTCGCAATCCACTCACTGACGAAGCTCCCGCCTGAGACTTTCTCCATATTCAGTCCAGAAGAGCCGAAAAGTGACGACGGTTTCAGGTTTCCGATGACCCGCTGAGTTTTCCTCGCATTTCACTGACAGACGAAACTCCCGCGTGAGACTTCCTCCAGTCCAGAGGAGCCGAAAAGTAACGACGCTTACAAGTGTCCGATGACCCGCTCGGATTACCAACATGAAATGCGGACCCCATCAGGAGGGGGCTCCCGCTTGACTCTTCCCCACAATTGACCCACAGACGAAGCTTCCGCGTGAGACTTCCTCCGTTTTCAATCTAGAGGAGCCGAAACATGACGACGGTTATCAGTTTCCGATGACCCGCTCGGATTACCAACATGATAAGCGGACCCCATAGGGAGGGGGCTTTCGCCTAAGACTTCCTCGCAATCCACTCACAGACGAGGCCCCCTCTTGTTCGATGATCACGACAGGATGGTGATAGCGATGAATGTGTGATGATAGTGATTGTGTCGGTGAGTTGGTGATAGTGACGCTGATGAGGAGGTCTGCGAATATGATGATGATGATGATGATGATGATGATGATGCTGATGATGATGATGCTGATGATGATGATGATGATGATGATGATGATCATGATCATGATGATGATGATGATGATGATGATGATGATGATGATGATGATGATGATGATGATGATGATGACGATGACGATGACGATGACAATGATTATGATGAGTGCGTGTGTGAGAGAGTGTGCTGATAATTATGAATGTGTGTGCGTGTGTGCTGATGATGACGATGCTAATGGTGTTTGACTGCGTGAGGAGGAGAGGGGGTGAGGAGGAGGAGGAGGAGGAAGAGGAGGAGGAGGAGGAGGAGGAGGACTGGGCGGAGGTGTGTAGAGAAAACAAGAACCCCACTTAGGACGTGGGGAACAACACGACGGGAGGTTTTTGGGCGTGTTCGGCTTCCGGGTGCCCTTGCCCAGCCCCAGGACCGTCAAGAACGGCTCGGGATGAAAGATCCAGCCTTGGGAAAGGAGTCGGGACTTCCAAGGATCGCGTATGGAGCAGGTCAAGGCGTCGTGTGTGTTGGGCAGAGGTGGTGGATGTCGTGGCCGGGGCCATGAGGTCTTCAACGTGTTCACGGCCCTCTCGTCTTATCTCAACACGTCCTCTGGCTCCCCTCATCATCCGCACACGTGCCTCGGGCCATGATGGGTTGCGAGCCCCCCTCGTGGACGCCCCCCTCGTGGGCGCCCCCGATCAACTCAAGTCGGGTCTGTCCCTCTACAGGAGGAATAGCCAAAACTAGTCAAAAAATAGTGTGGGATTTTTTTTTGCCGTATTTTTGGGCATCTTTGGAGTACGTTTGAGTACTTGTAATTCTTCGTCCAAAATCTCCCTGTAGGGGGACACGCCCGACCTAACGATAAACGGTGGTTTGGCGATTGCCTGGGCCGTTTTTGTTTGTGATTTCGCTTTGCAGCAGCGGCGGAACAAAGCCCAGATTCCAGGCCTCCCAGATGGGGTCCGAGGAGATGGGGTGGATCGCCTCCTCCCTCCTCCCTCCTCCTCCTCCCTCCACCTCCTCCCTCCTCCCTCCTCCCTCCTCCTCCTCCTCCTCCTCCTCCTCCTCAGCCGCCGCTTCTGCTCAAGCCACCTTTTCAGCGGCCAAGCAGGCACCCCGCGCAGAGCAGTTCCGCCCGCAGAGAGCGCCTTCCATGACATGCCAGCCTGGCTGGCCTCCATATTTTTCATGACGATCTGGTTTGGCATGCCGTTCCTCCGATGGGGAGTATATATAATCTCGCCGCTGGCGCTGCCTCGTTGCCTAGGGTTCAGCCTCACCTACAACGCCGTGGACGTGAAGATGCCTCCAGCTACGCGATGGCGACTGCTTGGCGCCAGCTCGCTAGTCGACCAGCTCAAGACCTTCAAGCAAGAAGCCTACACGTGGGGCTCTGGCCGCGGACCGCTCATCTATTGTCATGAACGTTCGGTGTTCTTGATGAGCCAGCGGTTTGGTCCGCCTGCCGTCGTCGATATCAAGAGCCTGCCCAAACACTTACAAGGAAACGTTGGTGCTCTCAGCTACCAGCGGGGCGAATTCGACCTCGCTTGCTTCGTGGCCTACTCCACGCCCCGCTCAGGGCTAGCGGCAAAGTCCCTCCAGTGGGTCACCACGGCCCAAGAGACGCTCAAGGGGATCAACAGTACGTTTCCTGCCACACCGACGTGCAGCATACCTTCGATTGGCACGGACCTCAAAGTCTTTCGTCATGGAGCTGACGTGCCCACTGCAGCTGAAGTAAGCGAAGTCTTCGGAGACCCGCAACTACTTGGACGGACAGGCGACGCAGTTGCCTCCTGCCATTACGTGCTGGACGACTGCGGATATTGCCTCCCCAAGACTTTCTGGCAGGCTGGCCCTACCTATTCTGGTGCAGCAGGACAAGCTACGAGACCAGGTTACCTCGTGGTTTCTCATGGGCTGGCGCTGAATCCTCAGACAGGCGGTATTTGGTGGAAGGCAGGGACAGCAGTGCTGCGGCTCCAGGACAGCGTGCCGAAGGACCACGAGCCGCTCATCGCCAGGGCCGACATCCTCAAGCCCACCCTCATCTCAGACACCCTTCGGTCGTTATGGGGTTGCGATGAAATTGCAGAGTCCCTACAGACTGGCGATAATCGCAACGCGTTCATCTCAGCCCTCGCGACCGCCCTGGAGAACAACACCGATACCATCCGCGAGCTCAACGAGCAGGACACCACTTCCGCCCACAGCAAGAGAGCTACAGAGGCACAATTTTCTGAGGCATGGAATAAAAGGCAGCACGTAGAAATACATCTACTCAGCAGGTGCATGGCAGGCACCAAGCTTGGCAAGAGGAACCGCAACTACTACAGCAGGGCAACCCGTTCGACACCGAGCCTCGCCGAGAGGACTACGCATGGCGCACTCAATGGCGCTCATGGAGGATTTCAGGCTCAACCCTACGACTTCGACGAAGAGAACAAGCAGCCAGGAGCGAGGACCGCGACGACGACGTCCAGCAGCAGTTGCAGGACGAGTATTACGAGGAGAAGGAGAATTTGGGCATCCTTTTGTGCGGAGTCAAGAAGCGGCTCAACCACTGCAAAAAAACGAGCTACAGTTCCCGAGCGGTTATTGCCAGCTGACATCACCCATATCATCTTGCAGTCTACAGCTACCTCAAAGAGCAAACCGCAGACCCAAGGCCTTCGTTACAACGAGGAGCTGAAGGAAGCGCCGCGAGCTGTTCTACGACTCGAAGGGCTACTCCCCTCATGTTTACTGGGTCGGCTTAGCTCTATTGGATGCTCATCGCAGCCTAGGCTGCACGCTCGATAACGAACGCCAGCCCTCAATTCAAGATTTGCGTATACTGCACATGTCGTGGCCACTCAGGCGCAGCGTCTACGGTCAACTACACTGCCACAGTCGCCCCCAAGCTCACGAAGCCTCTCACAGTTCTCATCAAGCAAGTTCTCGCCATCTCGCAGCAGCTGCCGTGGTCGGTGGCAGCGGTGTTCAACGCATACCTCTTGCCCATTCAGAATTACGTGATCATGGCATTCAAGACCAGTCGCAAACTCTACGCGGAGAAGGGCGGGGAACTAGGCAAAGGACACGCTTTCGGACCCCCAGAGGGGCAACTCTACATGACACATCCTATGACCTTCTGTTCAGAGGACGTGGGAGACAAATCGAGGGTGCTGCTTACGAGCATGGCCACTTCCTGGACAAGGGCGCAGCGACGGTATTTCGCAAAGTCAAATATATCAAACTCAGCAAGTGCTTCGTAGCCAACCAAGCGTTGCTGACGCTGCTCATCGTGCAGGGCTTCAGGACGGACGCGGAGAACGAGGGGGCACCGACGGTGCAGCTGCTGCAGCGGCTCAGCACCCAGGATACCATTCACCGCACACTACTGCAGACAGGAACGGTGGTCAAGGAGGGCACGGCACCAGTGTGAGTCAGGGGCGGTGAGCTGGCTGCCTGGTCTGCAGGACAGTGAATTTGTATGGAGGCCGACTTATCCACGCCATGGTCGGTTTCAAGCTCGGCGTGCGCGACGCCGTGAGCTGAGTGAAGGCGCCCGCGCTGCGCGGGCGACAGCAGGGGCTAGAGCATGAGGCACGCGCCGGACTCCGCCCCCCGAGGCCGCTCTTTTTTTTCTTCTTCTTCTCCTTCTTCTTCTTCTTCTTCTTCTTCTTCTTCTTCTTCTTCTTCTTCCTCCTCCTCCTCCTCCTCCTCCTCCTCATCCTCATCCTCATCCTCATCCTCCCTCCTCCTCCTCCAGGCCTCCCAGATGGGGTCCGAGGAGATGGGGTCGGTGGATCGCGCCGCATCGCCGATGCGGATCGATGCGGAGCCCGATTTCCCTCCTTCACGCCGGCGTCGCCTGGTGGACGCCCCCCTCGTGGACGCCCCCCTCGTGAACGCCCCTTGGTCGGCCGCGCGCGGAGGGGGGTATGGGGGAGAGGGGAAGGCTTCTTAGAAGCATCCCTGCTTCTTGACAGGCGCGGGCCTTGCCTGCAGATGTAGAGCCGCCCTCGTCGCCCCCTGACCCCCGTGTGTAGGACGGGGCCAGGACGAGGACGAGTCCGTTCCAGCGCGTTCCGGAACGCTCTCGGAGCGTTCCGGAACGCTCAGAGCGTTCCGGAACGCTCCGAGCAGGCCGCGGCGCCAGAGACATCCTCCAGTCTCGCGGGACCTCAGGGACTCGGTTTCTCCTCGCCCGATTCTATCCTCCTCTTGGCTACGTCTTAGGGTTCCCGTCGTGTCGAAGAAAAAAAAAACGGCATGCATAAACTTTTGGCGCGCCGCGCAGATATCTTGGATCCGCGCTGAGCTCCGCTGGCGGCACCTGAAGCGCCGCCCCTGGCGCGCTCCGCGCGCCAGGGAGGGGGTCCAGCGCAGATCCACGAACTCCGCGCGGAGCGCCACAAGTTTACGTTTGTGCCGTTTTTTCTTTTTCGATCGTGGACGCCCCTGGGGACTCCCGTTTTCGGCGACCTGGATTCGCCACGTGATGCGAATCGGAGGAGCAGGAGGAGGAGGAGGAGGAGGAGGAGGAGGAGGAGGAGGAGGAGGAGGAGGAGAAGGAGGACAGCAAGAGGAGGAAGAGGAGGGGGACTTGGTGGGGAGGGGGGAACGTCGCACCACGCGACGACGTCCCTCTGCCTGCGCTTCCTTCCAGCAGCGCAGGGCGCGGCTTTTTCGAGGGCCGAGCAGCACAGCTCGCGCCAACAGCGCGGACAGCGGGCAGGGG
>CAUYUJ010020511.1:65000-155386 GCA_963575745.1 Prorocentrum cordatum | reverse complement strand
AACACAGAAGAAACACCCGAGCCTGAGCATGTTCAGCGGTCGTCTTTGGACGGACAGCTACTGGGAACCAAAGCCGGCCCCAGGTACGCGACGCTTGGGCGAGGTGCCCCACGCGTGCCAGGGGCGCCACGCGCGCCAGGCACCCCTGGGGCCCGAGCGTGCCAGGCGCGCCTGGTGCGCCGGATGCGCCACTTGCTCCGAGTGCGCCACGTGTGCCGCACACTCCAGCCGCGCCAGGTGCGCTACGTTCGGGGCACGTGCAGAGTGCGTCAGGTGCGCCTGCGCACGTGACAGTACATCGGGAAACATGTCGGCCCCCACCATCCTTGATGAAGACAAATGCTCATCATTGTGTTTGGTGGGCCTGCGCACAGCAGGCCACGCGCCACCACCCCCGCCGTCCGTGTCAAACACCACTTGACAGTGATCGCGGAGCGGCCGCGCATGGTCCAGATTTAGCCGCGAGGTGCATTTTGCATTTTTTGTTTTTGCTGTTGTAAGGCGTGGGGGCCCTGCGCACAGCAGTGAATATGCTGGCACCCCCGCCGTCCCTGTCAAAAACAATACAGTGTGTTCGCGGGCCTCACGAACATGATTCAAGACTTTGCCCCAAAGTGTATTTTGTATGGTTTTTGACAGGAATGGTTGGGGGGGCGCATCGGAGTGGCCGCGCATGCTCCAAATGTGGAGGCAGAGTGCGTTTTGTAATATTTTTTGACGAGTGGTGGGGGGGGTGGCCCGCATGGGGTCGGCATGGTTCCGGGTTGGCCGCTGGCCGGAAGGGGAAGAGGGGCTTTTGGACGAAGGGACGAAAGATATCGTTACACCACTTACGCCCAGAGGGCTGGAGGGATTATACATAAGCTGCAAAATGTAAAAATCGGATCCCAGGGGCGGGTCCAGAAAATCCGCAATCGGAATCGCGCGGACAGACATCTGACCCACCGAATCACGAACCAAAACCAACATTGGATCCACGCGAACTTACTTGGTCCGACTCATACGCGTCTGCTCAAGATATCAAACCGTCGTTCCGGGCCCAAGAGGAAAACGTTTTTGCCCAGGGGATGTATGACTGCTCGCCGCTTCTGCTCCAAGAATCGCGTCCCAAGCCCGATGAGCTCGCCGCAATCGCACTCGAATTCTTTTTCCCTGCTTGATATTGATCAGCCGGCTCTGTCTCGTAATCGTTCTCTAGCCTCTACCGCATCGGCATGGCGTCGTTGTCGTGCACCACCTCCGATCTCCGTTTCCTGCTTTTGTCCATGTCCGCCGCCGCCTGCTCTGTCTTGATCACGCCACATTGAGTTGGTGTTGCTGCTGGTGCTTCAGCTTCCTGTTGTTCTTCGGATGGCTGTGCTTGCCGTGGAACATATCCATCTGGTTGTTGTTCTGGGTGGTGTCGTTGGTCAGTTGGTTCCGTACTGAAGCTCACTGATCTCGTTGCAGATCATGTTGTTGATCTGATTGTTGTAGGTCGATAAAACCTCGCCGACCTGCTCGTCTACGTGTTGGTCCACCGTCTGATAATACGTCAGCAAACTGAATCGCCTTCACCTCGTTCTCCGTCGCTTTGCGAAGTAGGCTCGGATAGCTCCAGATCTGAATCAGATTTCGATTTTGGATAAGCCAGTATCCGTAGTCGTCATTGCCCAGGCACTGGGCAGGTCCGTGCCATCTTGCATGCACGTTCCTCTCAAGGTTGTCCGATCTCCAGTGGCCCTTGCAGCGGCCTTGTCCCTGCCAGTATTGTACGTCGCAGTATTGATAATTTCGTTGCCTTGAAGAACGCCTCTTAACACATCTGCTGTAGGTGTAGCCGGTTCCAAAACGACGTATTCTCCACCACCCTTGACCCCACTAGTGGGTTTTTGTGTGGGTTAGCCAGCCCCGCTGGTAGTCGACGTCCAGCTCCCAGCACCCACTGCTGTTCTGAGAAGCTTGCTGTTCTCACCCGCTGGTCGCAGTCATTCGCCATGCCGCGTGCCGCTGCTGCAAAGCAGTCCCGACGACGCTCCCCAGCATTGAAGACACTCGTCGCCATCTCCTTCAGGTATCGCACCTCCCGCTCGACCTTGCCCATGGGCCAGTGGACCTCGGAACCTCGGGAGCTGCATTTTCGATAGCTAGCCCCAGGTCACTGTGCGGCACCTCGATCTCGCCCATGCAGGTAGAGCCCTGGTCCTGCTCGACGATCCTCGGTGGTCCAGCCCAGGCAAGCCATCCGAGCTCGAAGGGTTTCTTCGTCCACTCAGCCGTCGGCCTCAATCCAGGGCGCACGTGTATCGCCACTGTGAAGCCCGAAGCCCGATGCAACGTCTACGATCACTAGCACCACGTGCATGCTCTTGTCGAGGTCAGGTATGGTCATGTAGTCCATACTGATGGCTTCGTTGGTCGCCCTGCTGTGCGAGCCTTCTCTTTTCGCGCCGTGCATATGAACATTAGCGCTGCTTGAGCTGCTCGTCGGCTCGCTCATCCACGATGTAGGTACCGAGCCAAGGACGCCTTGCAGGGTCCATGGGACCTGCCCTCGTGTACCTTCTTAATGACAGCACGCAGTAGCGATGGCACTGCTGCTAAATCCGCCTTCTCGATGTTCTCGCCGTGTTTGCTGGAGATTGCCGCCGCCCTCGCATGCATAGGCGCCTCGGCATCTGCTGGGTGAACCTCGATCTCCTCAAAGTTGTTTGCGTGCCTGGCATTGCCGCCGTGCTGCTTCTCGAGGCGCTTCTAGTCCTCAATGCCGTCCGCGATCTTCTTGGCTAGCTCGGCCGTCCAGTTGCCAATGCTTGATGCCGCTTCCTTCGGCCCGATGATCACGCCAGCGTGGATGTGCTCGCCGTTACACTTCACCTCGATGAGTTTCTTGCCCAGCATGATGGCCGTCGTCGGGAGCCGGGTCGGCTTCTTCACTGGATCGCCCATGAAGTCCACCAGTTTGTTGCTTTATCGCAACGTCTCAGGGGGCAGGCGGACTATGACAAAACGGTCTCAGTCAGCGGGACGTGCAGCAACGCCGCGAAGCGGCCTATAGGAAGTACGTTTTCAACCACACGCTGCACGAGGGCCCCGACGGGCCAAAGATATAATGTAATTCATCGGGAGGCCGATTGAGATGTGTATAACCTCAACCAAATCACAACAATCATCAAAAACTCGAGTTGCGATCGGCATCATAATATTGCACGGGTCCCTTCGGTACGTGAGAGCAGGCTATGTGTTCTGGCATGGGTTCCGGGGGGTAAGCATTGTGCGGATCTCGAATGCATAAGGTAAGGATGGGGCAGGAGGGTGGATAGGAGCCTCGCACTGCTTTATACAACGGCAAAACCTTACCACTCCACCCCCGTGAGCGATTCAATTAAGTTTGTTAAAGTTCATTATAGCAAGTCTTCAGGGGGAAGGGCGGGAGGGCCAGCATAATAGCGAATATGACAAAACGGTCTCAGTCAGCGGGACGTGCTGCAACACGACGCGAACGGCTATAGCGAAGTACGTTTTACAACCTCTCGCTGCTCGAGGGGGGCCCGACGGGCCAAAGATTTTTATGTAAGTCATCGGGAGCCGACTCTGAGATGTGTTAAACCTCTACCAATACCAACTATTCATCAATATACTCGTTTGCGGTCGGCATCTGAAGTTACTCATTCCCACTCCGCATTATGATGTGCCTGGCGTAGCCGAAATACTTCAGGTTGTAGTCCAGGGTGGGCGGGCGGGGACCACAACGTTCTCATCATGCGATCGGCCAAGAGCACCTCGGGGTGGTGGTCGCGCCCGTAGGCCACACACCTCTAGGGAGCCCTCGTATGGCGCCCCTAGCCGCCCACTCGGGCGCCCCCGCTTGGCCTGTCGCTTCACTCTCTCCACCATCCAGTTCACCTTCTTCATCTTCAAGTTCGTCTTGTTGCTGTCGACCAGCTGCCTCTGCTGCTTGCTGTAGTTGGTGCGGGCCCCCCCCAGCTCGGGGAGTCTCGGCATCCAGGCCGTCCCAACTGATGTCGGCCTCGTGCGGCCTTGCCATACCCCGCTCCTGCCCGTAGACGTCGTACTGCATGAGGGTCCCGATGGCTTCGTCCAGGAGCCCCCCCTCCAGAAAGTCAGCGGCGACGGCGAAGACGGCCTCCTCCGGCCACGGGCCTCCGCAGGGACGACCAACCTCTGACAACTCTTCAAGCTTCGCAAGGCCAAGGGGAGCTGGCTCCTCAGCTCAGGCCAACTCCCCAGCCGCCCTGACAGGACGATCGACCCCCATGTGGGGTGGAGTCGGTCTCGGTAGCACTTCATGTCCCTGTAGTCGGCCAGGGCGTGGCCCATGGCGCTCTTGCACCGAAGCTCCCAACCTTTGTCGACGCGGTAGCTGAGAATGTCCCGCACCTTCGGGGCCCACTGTGCCGTGATCGCGTCCGCCACGGAGTGGGTGGATCGCCTTGTGGAGCCGCCCTCGCGGATGCCCAGGTACGTCTCCTTCTCGTAGTTGTCCCACGCCCGCGGCCCCCGCCTCTGCAGGGGAACGTCTCCTGCCGTGTTCGGCTTCTGGCGAATCGCTCCGACGGGGTGGATTGCTTCCAACGCCAGGGCAGCTAGCCACCAGCGTATCCCGTACCCATGTGGCCCAGGTCGCGTAGACCGTGAGGTCGGCTGTCCGTCGGAGCGGGGTGTCGGTCGCAGTGGGCTGCCACCGTCTCGGGCGCCGCTCCCAAGAGACATCTTGGAGAGAGGCTTTCGGCGACGTTCAGCTCCAGCGGGACGTGGCGGTAGTGCCCGTGGCCCAGGCGCAACAGGGGTGCGCCCCGTTAGTGGTTGGGTGTTTTGTTTTGTTTTGTTTTGGTGTTGTATGTTGGTTTGTTTTGTGTTTTTGTTTGTTTTTGTCTTTTTGGTTTTTTTGTTTGTTTGTTTTTTTTTTTTTTTTTGTTTGATTTTCTTTTTGTGTTGTATGTGTTTGTTTTTTTTGTTTTTTTTTTTTTGTTGATTGGTTGTCTTTTTTGGTTTTGTGATTTTTTTTTGTGTGTATGTGTTGTGATCGAATGGCCCTCGCCTGGGGCTCCCTGGGCCACCATGCCGTTGGTGAAGCTCAGGACCTTCAGCATCCGCCTCCGTGGCGATCTGGCAAGGTGTCGGAGCACGCCCACCACGGTCCGCATCTCGTTGGTGTTCGTGTGCTCCGTGCTCCTCAACCTTCCGACGTAGAGTGGCCGCCATCTCGCAGGTGGCAT
The DNA here is from genome assembly GCA_963575745.1 of Prorocentrum cordatum. NCBI lineage: Eukaryota > Dinophyceae > Prorocentrales > Prorocentraceae > Prorocentrum > Prorocentrum cordatum. The sequence goes on along the minus strand of CAUYUJ010020511.1, from coordinate 150,167 downwards.
CCAAGCAAGGGACAGCGGGGGGGACCTCGATCTCCACCCCTCCCGGCCTCGGCGGCCCGAATGGCGTCGTAGCTGGAGAGGCCCACGAGCACGCTGGATCGGGGCCCTTCATCTCCTTCGTCATGCGGGCCAACGCCTCGAGGATCGCCCTCCCTCGCGCGGCGCACCGCAGGGGCTGGCAAGCCTGGGCGGAGGCGGTGCAGATGTCGGGGCGGCCCCGCTCCACTCGCCCCTCGAGTATCGCTGGATGCCTCCCTCGGTGGTTGCCTCTCGGGCGGAGACGGCCCACGGCGAGGTCCAGTGCGTCGTCGTAGACCCCGAAGATGCCCTTCATGGTCGAGTCCATCGGCGAAGCTCCGTAGCGGCCCTGGTCGATCTGATGGATCTGGCCGCCCGTCTCCTCGCAGAGGCAGGCCATCTCGGGGGGGTTCCTGATAGACGTGTACAGGTCCTCCTCTGGGTCCGCGGGGTGATCCGTCAGGCACAGGCCACCGGTTCGGCAGACCTCGCGGACCGCCTGCATGGCCGTGAGCAGGAGGCGCGACCCAAGGTCCAGACGGAGGTGCTCGAAGGTGGTGAGTAGTATGTCGCTCCGCCCCCAAGGCTCGAGGCGCGTCCGCGGGGGCCTGGGCCTCTCTTTCAGGAAGCACGCTCGACTCCAGGCGGAACATGGCGGCGGGGCAATCACTGCGTGGAAGTGCCCGTCGTGCGTCTGGCCCAGAATCACGCTGACCAGCTCGTCGTTGGGGCGGTCGTACTTCGGCTCGATCACCGAGTCGATGGACCAGACCTTGATCTCGTAACCGTCGCACTCCGCACGCGCGTAGATGGCCTCCTTCAGGTCCCCCTCTCGGCGCTTGCCCGCGAAGAGGTAGAGCGCCTGGTGGGCCCTCCGACTGACCCGCGGCGGAGGTGTAGCCGACGCATCGGCGAGCTCGTCCACGTCGTAGGTACACCCCCCAACGTGGGGGACCCAGGCGTCGGTGGCGATCGTCCACCCTCTCATCTCGGTGTAGCCCGTGTCCGTCCTGATCTCCTCCAGCGAGGCCTCGGTGACTGCAACCCCGTGGCCCTTGTCCCTGGAGCCCGTCATACCCATCACAGACACCTGCGAGAGCCAGGGCGCCTCGAGATCCGTGTGCCTGAGCGTGGCGCAGTAGGCCATCGTCGTCAGCCCCCACCTCGCCGCGTCTGTGAGGCGGAACGGCGTCTTGGCGGTCTCTGGGCGCCTCACCTCGCGGTAGGCCCGGTCGCAGATGGCGAGGCCCATGCGCTGAGAGACGGCCGCCCGCACCCCACGACTCGATCCCCTCGCCTTCTCTCTCCTGGTGGACGGGGAGCCCGACCTTCCCCAAGTAGTACTTGACTCGGGCCGTCAGCCTCCCCATGACCTCGCTCACTGGCTGCCGCCCGCTGGCGCACGTGGCCACGACCACGTAGTCGTCCATGTACGCCCAGCTCCCTGACTCGAACTCGACGGGCCCGATCAATTTGTGCGTCGGAGCCCCGTAGACCAGGCGCGCACCCCCGGAGTCCGCCCAGAGCCTGCGCGCCGTGAGAGCCTTCGGCCTGGAGTGGGCCAGAGGCAGGAGCCACGGCCGGCCCATGACCAAGACCTTCACCGCCAGGAGGGGCCCGCCATAGGGGATGGCGTAGCCCTGCCCTGTGGTCCTCATGTAGTCGAAGAACTCGTGGAGGGGCAGCCCCTCCAAGACAAAGTAGAGCCAGACGTCGGGCGGCGTCTCGAAGCGGTCGAACCTGTCGGGGATATCGCCCACCCCTGTGTAGACCACGTCCGTCTCGCCGAGATTGGAGAGGTCCAGGTTGGTCAGGGTCGCGGAGCTGCCCAGGGGCCCGTGCAGGGGCGTCTGCCAGCGGAGGTTGGCCCGCCTCCAGTCCCAGATGGCGCGGATCTGGCGCCTGACGGGGCCGAGGGGGTCCGCCTCCTGCCGCTAGCACTCTTGGCTGACCACGAAGAGCGGGACGCCCTCGACCAGCTCGTCGGTGGTCCCCAGCATCCCTGCCTCCCAGGGCTTCTCGGCCAGGATGGGAAGAAATGTCCTCGATCGGAAAGACGGATCTCGGTAGACCTTTTGGCCCTTCAGCTCCCCTTCCATGGCGGGGTTGGGCTTGCGTGTCATCCTTCCCGCACCGTCGGAGAGGTCCTCGGTGGCCAGCGGGCAGATGTCCACGGTCCTGGCAGGGTTGGTCTCTGGTGGCGGGCGAGCATACTCCCCCGCGTCGACGGAGACCACCACGCCCTTCGGTAGCATCTCTCATCCCTTTGAATCCTTTCCCAGGGCAGCGAAAGCCCCTTCGCCTGAGCACGGCGAGGCCCGATCGGCCGTGACGCGCCAAAGGGCAGCGTCCTCGTCCACCTTGATCGCGGCCACCTGGCTGCCCCAAGCTAGCCACGCCTCCAGGAACCTCCTCGAAGTAGCCCTCTGGAGCGGTGTCGCCCGCTCCCACGCGGCCGACGGCCCAACGCCCTCGGCCGCTCCGGCCCTGCCCCGAAATGGGTGGTGCATGGATCGGAGCAGCCCGTCGGCGCGAGCTCACACACGACGTAGTGTGCCTTGATGCATCGGCCCCGCGCGGTCCGCCACCACCGACCAGGGCAGCAGCGGCCAGCCCGGCAGAGGGTCTCGGTCTCGAGGAACGGCCTCGGGAGGAACGCCCGCGGCTGCTGTCGAGGTAGACGATGGAGAAACGTGTGGATGGATAAAAACGGGCATGTCGTCGCCTCCCGAGGGATGAGGAGGCCCAGGACAATCCAACGTACGCGAACTCGCGTGAGTGGTTCGCCAGCTTTCGGGAGTGTGAGCAAACAGTGTGGCCGCCGTCAGTGCGGTCGGAAAAAAAAACCGCCACATCCGACCTTCTAGTGCGGGGGGGACAGCTGGGCTCTTGTGGTTGTTAGGTTGTTTTGTAGTATTGGCGATTTTTGTTTTACTTGCTTTTTTTTTGTTCTTTTCTGTTTTTTTTTTTTTTTTTTTTGATTTTTTTGTTTTTTGTTTTCAACGGACGGGGGAGACCATCCCCCCGTCTGCTCGTCCTCCTCCGTTGCCGCGTCCGAGCCCTCCATCTGCGGATACGCATGTTGAAGAACCCTCTGCTGCAGCCTGGCCGTCAAGTAGCGCTCCTTTCCCGTGAGCGCCTCCTCGCCCTCCGTGAGAGGCCTCCCGTCCAGCTTGTCCGTGAGGTCCCAGCACACCCTAGACTTCCACTTGTCGGCCCCGCTGTCCCGAGGCTGCTTCCCGTCGACGATGCCTGCCACGTCCTCGAACGCCCGCTTCGGCGCGTAGACTCGGGCGCCCAGGGTCTCGTACCTCGCCGTCTGGGTGAGCTCGGGCGAGGCCTCCGACCTCCGATCCAGCTTCATGCAGTGCAGCATCCTCTGGTGGCCGAGGTGGTCGCGACTCGGCCAACTGGGGCGAACCCAGTCCGTCGCGAACTTGCCCAAGCTGGCGTCCGCCCCGTAGGTCTTGACCAGCAACTCTGGCGCCACGTGAGAGGTGAGGCCCGCGAGGCGGGTGACGGCGGGCAGCGCATCGATCTTCCCGAGGTCGGCCAGCGCCCGCTCCCTGGGGCCCCAGCGTACCTTCATCAACGGCTCGGGGCTTCTCCCCGCGCCCGCCAGCATATCCGTCGTTCCCAGGTCGATGGAAGGACACGTCGCAGAACCCGACGTGGCCGCCGTGGGCGACGCGGCCTGCGGGGGCTGGCGTCCCTGCGAGGCCTTGTCCGCATTGCTCGTGTCCTCGAAACGCTTCAACCAGTCGATCATCCTGTCTCCATGGCGGTCCAGGCGGGGCTCGGTCGCGCCACGGGGTAATCGTTTCCCGCTGGCGTGACTGCTCTCTCCAGGGGACGCTGCCGACGAGGTGCTCTGACTCGTGCGGGCACGACGCGACTCCGACCGTGGACGGATGATCTCGTCGAACAGGCTGCTCCTCGTGGCTGGCATCTCCTGCATGCCCTTGGCTGGCACCGACTCGTCCGACGAACCCGCCCTGGAGGGGCCCGCCTCCCCGTCGCTGTCCATGGCGATCCCTGGAGGCGTTTCCCCCGCTAGCCGTGGCGATGGCATCTGCTGGCAGCAACTCCAGAGACTTGGCCCGGGGGCCACAAAAGCGGTGAAGATCATGATGGAAGTCTCGAGCCTGCCGCCTAGGTAGAGGTCGCGACAGCCCCCTCGGCCGTCGTCGGCTACGAGGAGCGAGCGGTGGCCATCCTCGAGCTCCTCCACCACCCCTCGCATCCACCGCCACAGGTTGCCAGAGACGGCCACTCCCCCGGAGAAGATGGCGAAACCCACCGTCGACCCCCAGCTCCATGTGCTCCACGCGCCAGCTAGCCCAGAGCGAAACCAGGACAAGGAGGTCCCATAGCCGTGAGCGTTGGACAGATACAGCTTGGCCTCGAGCGGCCTCTCCAGGGCCTTCTCCAGGACGCCCGTCCTCTCGCTGGCCGCGGGGGCAGGGAAGGATACGTAGTCCCAGCAAGGCCGCCGACGACTCGACCGCTTCGCCCGATCCTTGATGCCGCCCACCAAGAGGGCGTGGTCCAGCTTCACGTAGATCCAACTTGTGTCGTTCTTCTTCTTCCGGTACATCCGCATCTGCCCCCGTCACGGGGCCATCGTCCGATAGAAGCGGTTCCATCGTGTCACGCTAGACATGCGAACCCGCCGATAGTCGTCGAGGCTCAGCCGCTCCGACTCTCTCGTGTCCTTCTTGGACGCGTCGTCCTCGGGCTCCACCAGCGGCCTCGAGAGGGGCGCGTCGAGGACCCCCCAGTCCCTGATGTACGAGAGCAAGGCAGCGTTGGCGAACCACCACCGCCCCGCCGTGGTGCAGACGATCAGCGCCCGCGCCGCGAGCGCCCCAGTTGGTAGGGCGGAGCGGCGAGCGCGAGCTCCTGGCTCGAGAGACCTCGAGCCAGAAAAAGCTTGAGCGGACACGAAAGACCGGCAGGGCAGGAGGAGGAATAGGACCTGCACTGCTATCTTACACGGCCCACCCCTACCACACCACCCCGAGACGCGATCAATTAAGTTTGGAAAACGATCACTTTGCGTTGGGCAAGCACTGGCTGACCAGAGCCGTCGCGTCAACATGTTCCTCCTCTTCTTCGTCCTTCCTCATCCTCCTCCTCCTCTTTTTCCCCATCCTCCCTCATCCCCGTTTTCTCCTCCTTCTCCTACTGGCCGGGGCGTCTGCGGTGTGGCGCGGCATTTTTGTTCCTCCTCCACTCAACTTGGGGGGTGGGGTGGCGCGTCTGCGGTATCGCGCTGCGCCCTCCTCCTGTCGACTGAAGGGAGGGGGAGGAGGATACTCAGGAGGCAAAGGGGAGGAGGGACAGGCATAGCGTCATGAAAAGGGGAGGAGGCGAAGGCGGAGAAGGAAGAGGAGGAGGAGGAGGAGGAGGAGGAGGAGGAGGAGGAGGAGGAGGAGGAGGATCTCCTACTTGGTGCCAGAGCCCGCATCTGCAATTGAGAGGAGGACGAAGTCATCGAGGGGGAGGCGCGGGGAGAGAGGAGGGTGGAGAACAAGAAAGGGGAGGAGGAACAGGAGGAGGAGGAGCAGCAGCAGCAGCAGAAGCAGCAGAACAAGGGGCGCGTCTGTGGAGTCGCAGCAGCCGCTGCAGCCGCTGCCCCCTGCCTCATTCTCCTCCTCCCCTCCCTGCCTCCTGCACCTCCCCATGCCGACGCCCCTCCCGATCCTCATTCGCATCCCTCTCCCGTCCTGCTCCTCATGCTATCTCCCTCCTCCTCCTCCTACATCTCATCCTACTCCTCCCTCCTCCTCCTCCTCCTCCCATCCCCAATGCTCCTCCACCTTTCCTCCTCTCACCTCTGCCCCTCCCTGCCTCGGCGAATCCCTTCACCCACCTCCGACTTTCTTGCCAAAACCAAACCTGGCGTCAGCCGAGATGCCCGGATGGGTGGCGGCTCGCGGCGCCCCCACCCCCCCCTTCCTCTCCCCCCCACCCCCGCCCCCCCCCCCCCCTCGCCTCCCCCCCAACCCCCCCGGGCGCCCCGATCGGGATGCTTGCCTCCCCCCCTCCCCCCCCCCGACCCGCCTCGCGACATCGCCATGCGAGGCGCTCCAGAGTTCGAAGCAACCGGGGCCTTCTGCCCCCCCCCCCCAGACCCGCCTCGCGACACCACCATGTGGGGCGCTCCAGAACTCGAGGCAACGGCGGCCCTCGAGGCAGCGGTACCGGCGGCCATCGAGGCAGTGGCGGCATGCCGGCGCGCTTGCATACAGAATTCCACTTTTCACTCTTTTCTTGGCCTTCGTTTCACATACATATATATATATATATGTATGTATATATATATATATATATATATATATATAAAAACAGATCACTGCCGACGCGCCGCCTAGGCGCGGCTTCTTCAGTCAGTCAGTGGAGGTTTCTCGTCGAGGCAGCTGGATGCGCCCCGAGTAGTGGGTCTGGATGGACTTCAGGATGGGTCCAGGAACCAGGCGGGGGAGCCTCAGTTGTCTCAACTGGCCCTCCTCTGAAGGAGCGGCCTTGCCTTTGAGGAGTGGAGAGGTCGACCTTCTTCCGCGGCGGAAAGCGGCGGAAGGCAGAAGTGAAACAAGGCGGAAGCCTACGGAAAGCCCGCGGAAGCTGGCGGAAGTAAGAGATGTGCCCCCAAGAGATGACAGCATGTTTGAATCAGGATTTCCGGAACTAGCTGCTGCCTGGGGCTGCTCTTGGGGTCCTGTTGAGAGCGTCCCTGGCCCCTGTTGAGAGCGTCATGGGACCCTGTTGGGAGAGCGGGGCGCAGCGCAAGGCCCCGCATTCCCTGAGATCGGACCGCACGATAACATTGCAGCATCGTAAAGCAGCTCGACCTGAGCCCTGGACCCCAACTTGCTGCGCGGTTTTTCGAGCCCGATCGATGCGTGAGCGTCCCGGGGCCCGAATCAGGGCAGCATGGCTCGATGTGACAAAGGTGCGACGCCGAGATCCCAGGGTTGGGGCAATGTCGTGCGTAACCATGTTTGGGCGTTCCTGGGCGCCCTGCCACACGCAATCTTCTGGTGGCTTTGCGCTGTTTTTCTGGCTGGCTCCCCGTGCCTCCGCTCCTCCTCTTCCCTTCTGCTCCACCTTCTTCGCCACACGCCTCGCCCTTGCCTGTCCTGTATGTATGGTATTTCCCTCTGGCCCTTGTGTTCGTGATATGCATGCGTTTGCTATGTTGTTTTGTTTCTCTCTCTCTCTCTCTCTCTCTCTCTATATATATCATTATCTCCCTCTCGATGCCCAGATGCTAGGAGGAGATGGAGGAGGATGGGGAGGTGGAGGATAGCGGAGAGGAAAGGAGAGGAGAGGAGAGCAGAGGGAGAAGGAGGAGGAGGTGGAGGAGGGAGGGAGAAGGAGGAGGAGGACGTGGAGGAGGAGGAGTCCGTTCGGCAAAGCGCCAAAGGCCGCTCAAGGCGGGCCGAGCGCTCGCTCGGCGCCCAGCCCACACGGCCCGCCCAAGAGGGCTCACCGCGGGGAGGGCGTGCAGGCGCGGGCAGAGCTCCACCCTGGGCTCGGGCTCGGGCCTGGGCTCTGGGCTCGGGAGGGTGAAGCTCGCATGGGGGCGGCCAAGACGAGCCCACAAGAAACCCAGCGCCGAAAGCCCAGCCCTGAAGATCGCCAAGGTTTCTGTCTGGCCAGGGCTCACGACGGGTAGGGCGCACAAGCGCAAACACAGCTTCAAGAGAAGGTGAAGCTCGTATGGATAAGGCCAAGACGCATCCACACCAAACCCATCGCAGGAAGCCCAACCCTGAAGGCCGCCGAGGTCTTGAGCTGGCCAGGGTCGGGCTTCTTGCCCAGCGGCTGCTAACGAAGGAGCTCAGAGTACTCTGATTCGGGCGTTTTCTTGATGGCTCGCGCAAAGCGTATCAGCGTCAAGAAACTCAGGGTGCTCTGCCGGCTGCGGTTTCTTCGCGACCACCGCAAGCCGTCAATCCGACCACCAAGCAAAGAAACCCAATGTACCCTGGCAACGCGTGTGGCGTGTCTTGGCATGGACCCCCGATGTATGGAAGATGGGTCGCGTGTCCATCGAAGTGAAGCCAGTGCACTTCCGTGCCCACGACCCGGAGCCTCCTGTTGCCAAAGATGTTCCCATGGCGCTTCAGGTCCGCAGGGTGACGATTCGTGTCCAACCTGTGGGTTCCTCGTCGTCCAGGTATCGGGTCGTACTCAAGGTCTCTGGCGGCCGTTCGGGACGATTCGAGCACCCCCAGAACGCCCTCGGCGAGGCGCAGTCGCTAGAAGGCATCCCCAGGCTGAAAAAACGCCGAGAACCAACGAATATGCGCGAAAACCTCGAACCTCGAGCCTCGAACGTCGAAATTGGTGCGAAGTTGGTCGCAGAGAGTCACAACAGCTTCAGCAAGACCTCGTGGAGGCACCCCGTTTGCTGTGGCGCGACGGGGGGCAAGGATCGACGCAGTCGTCGTATGCGTCGCCATAATTACGTGGTTGTACGCAAATACCTTACAGCAAACGAGGGTGGGGGGATCTCCCTGCGGCTGTGACAAGGGTAATCGTCCAGCGATGGGCTTCCACAACTACGAATTATCGGTAGCCCATAGACACGGAACAAGTTTCCATATTTCGAGGGGGCGAATTCCGGGAGACCGGGGCCTCGGGAGGGCTCCGGACGACACTAGAGTCCACACCCGAGGCCAGGTTGCCAATCATTTGCTTCATCTTATTACCGAAATATCGAAACAGATAGCCGGGCGGCAGCCGTGAAAGGCCCCCCGTTTGCTGTGGGGCGACGGGGGGCAGGGATCGAGTAGGGCAGAGACCATGCCCTGCGAAATCGCCCCGCACGCCAGGCAGATCGCAACACCGCCTGGAGCCACGAACAGCTCGGGGCCGCGCGCTCCGAAACGGCTGCAAGAAACATCCAAGACGGCCCATGTCACCCCCAACACGAAGGCACGGCGTCCAAGAGTGGCCGAAGACGGACAGCCGAGGCGCCGGGCTCGGTCTCCGAAGGCGCCCGACGGGCCTGCAAGTCGCGTGCTGCAATCTGTGTGGCGCAGCGTGTTTTTGCGCAGTGTGATGTGGTTAGATTTGTGTGGTGAAGATTCAGCGCGTGCCTGGCCGCACTGCAGCCTCGCTGGGCCGCTCTCGCGCGGTGGCGGGTACGCGCGGCAGCGCAACTGGAAACGGCAACGTTGCGTGGAGCCGCGACAAGTTCGGGGCATCGAGCGCTGTTAGGAGGAATGCGGCCAGCTTCGGGAAGCCGAAGTTGGGGTCGAGCTCGGGGCACACGACCCGCCGCGAGGTCCCAGGACCCTGCTTTGCTCGGGCGACGGCTTCCCCAGGTACTCCCTACCATCTCCAGCAGGAGGGGGAGGAGGAGGCGGAGGAGGACGCGGAGAGAGCAAGGCGCACCTGCAGCACGCCAATGACCTCGTCCGGCGCCCCGTGGGCGCGAGGAGCGAAACGGATCCGAGGTCCGCGGTCGCTCGGAAGGGGGCCCGACACATGAGCTCTAACGACCCTCGGAGGAGAAGAGGGCCCACGAGGAGGGCCCAGAGGTCCAAGGTTCCAACGACAACGGGAGCGGCAAACTTGTGGCTATCTTTGGCCTCCGGGCGCACCACTCAGCGGGCCTGGGACTGTAGCGAAAACGACCCAGGATGAGAACCCGGCCGCAGGGAAGTTGCCCAGGCCTCCGGGGGTCCACGCATCGAAGCAAATGCTGCCCCAGATGTCTGGGGGGAGGGCGATCGGTGCCTCGTCCGATTGGCGGGGGCCGACACCTGCGGTGACGCATTCCTGACATACGGCGGGTTCCAGAAATCCAGAACCCAAAACGGCATGAAAATAAACTTTTAGCGATCCGCGCGTATTCTTCGATCTGCGCTGAACCCCTGGCGCGCGGAGCGCGCCAGGGGCGGCGACGGAGGCGCCGCCGGAGGGGCCCATACGTCGATCCAAGAAATCTGCGCGGAGCGCCGAAAAGTTTATGTTTATGGCGTTGTTTCTCTTCGATTGGGGACACATCTTCGCCTTCCGCCGACTTCCGCTGGCTTCCGACGGCTGAGGTAGCGCACCCTCTGCTGACGTCCGCCGCCTTGCGCCGAGGAAGATATGCCAACGCCTTCGGTCCTCGAAGGCGCGACTCGGGCCGATCCGTCGCCGCCAATTGTCGGAGTCGCGAGGAGGAAGGAGGAGGAGGAGGAGGAGGAGGAGGAGGAGGAGGAGGAGAAGGAGAAGGAGGAGGAGGAGGAGGAGGAGGAGGAGGATCTGGGGGGGAGGCGGAGGGGGGTGAGACCGACGAGGTGCGCTGCAACATGATGTGACGACTTACTGTCTTTTCTAACGGCGTCTCTCGCACCGGCTTGGCAGACGTGAGCCCAACCAGTGAGACGCGTTTGGCTCCCAATTGCGATACCTGCCCACACTGCTCGCACGAGCTGACACAAGAACTGTAGCACATAAGGTCTGGAGTCAAACTCGATTCAAGCAATTGGCCCAACAGCGCCAATGCGTGCCTCCATTGGCCGCCCTCGCCGCACGCGGCGATTCCAGAAGTGCAGCTGATAACGTCCAGCTCCAGCCTCGACTCCAGCAGACCGCTGAGCAGAGACAGCGCCTGTCGCCAGCGCCCGGCGTTGCCACACGCGCTGACTCCAGCACCATAGCTGAGGTCGGCGACGAGGGAAAGGGTCCGAGTGGGCGGGCCCACGCCACCATTCCAGCGAAGGCCGACAAGCGGCCCAGGCGTGTATTGTCGGAGGTCCGCGCGGACTTCCTTGTCGTAGCTGGGCCCCCACCCTGGACCGCCTCGAACGCCAAAAGGGCGGATTCCAGCGCGGACCCGACAAATCCGCGTGGACCTCCTTCAATTCACTGTTTGTTCAATTCTCCTTTGACCACTCCACCCTTCCAAGGGCCGGTGTCTTTCCTAGAGGTTTCTCGTAGTGTATGGACATTACATTAACGACGTCCCTGAGAGTTCATGGAAGCAGGCCTGACTCTCACAAGCGCGGACCTTCTCAGTGGGCTCGCCGACCTCATCCCTCCTCCCCCTTCCCCTGCTCCTCCTCCTCCCCTTCCTTCGCCTCCTCCTCATCCTCCTCCTCCTCGAGCCTCCTCGAGCCTCCTCGAGCCTCCTCGAGCCTCCTCGAGCCTCCTCCTCCTCCTCCTCCTCCTCCTCCTCCTCCTCCATCCCCTTCCAGGGAATGAAAAGATTTCAGGGTTGAGGAGGCCCCGTCCCTCATCGCCTTGAACACATCTGGCTCGGACCTCGCCTCCGACATCTCGCTCAACAGCGACACTGCGCGCTGCCACTGCCCGCTGCTCCCGCAGGCGATGACCGCAGCATTGTGTGCGAAGCTGGCGGGCTCCAGCCTCGCCCGCAACACCTCGCTCAGCAACGACAGCGCCTGCAGCAGGGGGAGGAGGAGGGGTGGGTGGGGATGGGCCCTCCTCGCGCGCCCCTGCCGGGGAAACACTACGTCCCCGCTCAGCTCTCAGCGAGGAACCTTCTTTTGCTCCTCTACGATGGCGGAGGAGGGAGGAGGAGGAGGAAGGAGGGAGGAGGGAGGAGGAGGAAGGAGGGAGGAGGAGGAAGGAGTGGGAGGAGTGGGAGGAGGAGGAGGAGGAGGAGGAGGAGGAGGATGGAGGAGGGAGGAGGGAAGGAGAGGAGGAGGGGGAGGAGGAGGAAGGAGGAGGAGGAGGAGGAGGAGGAGGAGGCAGGCGGAGGAGGAGGAGAAGGAGGAGGAGGCGGAGGAGGAGAGAGGAGGAGGAGGAGAGGAGGAGGAGGAGGAAGGGAGGCGGAGGAGGAGAATCGCATCGCTCGGACGTCCATTCCCTGTGGTGTTTTTTCGGTTTTCTGTTGCGTGTATTTCGCAAATGATCGAGAGGATGCTCCTCGATGGTCCTCGCCAAAGAAAAAAATGCACACGCCCGGCGATGCCGAGGAGGAAAGAGGAGGAGGAGGAGGAGGAGGAGGAGGAGGAGGAGGAAAAGGAGGAGAGGAGGAGAGGATGAGGAAAGGAGGAGGAGGAGGGAGGGAGGAGGGAGGGAGGGAGGGAGGGGTATGGGCGACGAGGAGGGGATACCGGTATCCAACTTCATATCCATCCTCTCTCCTTCTCTTCCTCCTCCTCCTCCTGGTTGCCTGGGTTTTGGATTCCTGGTTGCCTGGATTGCGCGGTTTTCGAATTCCTGGTTGCCTGGATTGCGCGGTTTTCGAATTCCTGGTTGCCTGGGTTTCGGATTCCCCGGCCCCTGGGAATTTTGAAAATTTCGAAATTTTCGAAATTTTCGAAATTTTCAAAGTGTTTGGAATTTTCGAAATTTTCAAAAAAAAAAACGAAATTTTCAAACTTCCAAGGGGTTCGGGTTTTCTGGGATCCTGGTCGCGTGGCTTCTCGGAGGAGGGGGGGGAGGAGGAGGAGGAGGAGGAGGAGGAGGAGGAGGACGCCCTCGCAGCGGGCCGTCTTGGGATGATTTTTGGACTTGGCGTAGAGTGTGGAGTTTTCGGGCAGTGGAATCGCGGACGCCTCTCGAGGAGATCTCAGGGATGTCGGGATTCCTTGCGCGGTTTTCGAATTCCTGGTTGCCTGGGTTTCGGATTCCCCGGCCCCTGGGAATTTTGAAAATTTCGAAATTTTCGAAATTTTCGAAATTTTCAAAGTGTTTGGAATTTTCGAAATTTTCGAAAAAAAACGAAATTTTCAAACTTCCAGGGGTTCGGGTTTTCTGGGATCCTGGTCGCGTGGCTTCTCGGATTCCCCGACCAATTGGAATTTTGAAAATTACAAAATTTTTGAAATTTTCGAAATTTTCAAAGTGTTTGGAATTTTCGAAATTTTCGAAAAAAATCGAAATTTTCAAAGTTCCAGGGGGTTCTGGTTTTCGGGGATCCTGGTCGCGTGGCTTCTCGGAGGAGAGGGGGAGGAGGGGGAGGAGGAGGAGGAGGAGGAGGAGGAGGACGCTCTCGCAGCGGGCCGTCTTGGGATGATTTTTGGAGTCTCTTGGGCTGTTTTGGGCAGTTCTTGGCTTCAAAAGGTGAGAATCCGAAAACCCTTCCAAAACCATAGAAACATAACTCACCTCTCTCGCCCGAGCTGCAGGACCCGATTTTGCATCTTTGGGCCATTGGTGTAGAGTGTGGAGTTTTCGGCCGAGGCTCCTATGGCCCAGGGTTTTTCACCCCCCCGCGGCGGCTAAAACGCGCAAGCGCGCACTTTTCGGTAAAAAGTGTTTCGGTGCGTGGCCGAAGTTTTTGATGGTTCTGGAGGTCTCTTGAGGGCTTCCTTGGGGAGCTCCGAGGGCACGTGGGGCCGTCCTGGGGCGGTATTGAGAGCTCTTGGGTGCATATTGATAGCCATCTTGAACCATATTGGGCTATCTTGCACGATCTTGGAGGTCATCTTGGACTCTCTGAGGCCCTCTGGGAGCCATCTTGGGCCATCTTGGGCGCCCTGACCCCTCGCGGCACCCTCCCTCCAGGCCCAGAGGGGGGGGGGGTAGGGGGGGGACCCCCTCCCCGAAGGGGAAGAAGGGGGTTTAGCAGAACAGGCTCTTTAGACCACTCACGCCCTAAAGGGCTGGTGGGGTTCACTTGTACTTTTCAGTATAGCAGATCACAACGCGGCACATCGTATGTCTCATGGCACGGCAGTGCATATCATAGCGTACTGCATCGCCGAGCAGACATCGTCACATGCGATAGTATGTCATGACATAACACAATATTGACATAGCATTGATTCTGCATTGTCTTTGTGTTGACTTGAACTTGTATTCAGTCGTGGCTCGGACCCAGCCTCGCTGGCCTGGCCACAGCCAGCACCGCCCCGCCAGCGCGGCCAAGCCGTGCATGGCTTTTCGCTTCGAGGGGCCCGATGGGCCCTTCCCGCTGTGCCAGCTGCTGGCGGCACGCCAGGCCATGATTGACGAACCAGACATGGCAGAGACGATCCTGAAGTGTGCCGAGAAGGTCTGGATCGACGTGCCTGCGTTGCAGGTCTATAAGCCACGCGACTTCGTCTGGGTCGCGAAGCCAGCGCGCGTCAACGCCTGGGAGACGCTGACTAACTTCCACTTCTCCTTAGGACGCAATCCGAATATTCCAACCGCTACATTACAGCACTCGGTGTTCGATATTGTTTGGTTTGATGGGCATGGGGCCCCGCGTCAATGGCCCCATACCTTTCTAATCAACGTTTTTTCTCAACCCTTCTTTGCTTGGGTTCTTGATTTGAATAGAGCATTGTGGTTTCCACTCCTCCTCCTCCTCCTCCCCCTCCTCCTCCTCCTCCTCCTCTTCCCCTCTCCTCCCTCTCTTCTCTTCCTCCTCTTCCTCATCCCTTCTCTCGTTCCTCCTGCTCGGCTCCCTGTGGGGGTTGCGAACTGTGCCACTGTCGCCAGTTTCGCGGGTTCCTGGGAGGCCCAGCGGAGTCGGTGAGCACGCAGACTCCGTCGAGACCTCGCGGCTCCCCGGGGGGCTGCGAATTGCGGGCCACGCAGACCCCGCCGAGACCTCGCGTCTCCCTGCGCGTCGCCACTTTCGTGGGTTCCTGAGCAGTCCTGATTATAACCGCCGCATGTTTAGAGAGGGTTGGTATCGTCCCTGGGCATTTCCCCCGACACCGGGTGCGGTCTCGTAGCGGTCGCGATATTTTTCCAGTGATTGCGCATAGGACCGCCAGACGCGAGCACGCAGACCGTGCGCCGCGCCCTGCAGAAGGCTGGGGGCCACCAGTCGCGCACTTTCCTTGTGTCGAAAACTGGCAATGAAACACGTGTTAAACAACGTGTTCCGTTGCGCGTGTTCGTCACTCTCCTCCCCGGAGTGAAGGGGGTATCGTTGAAGGTGAGTGCGCTCGGCCCGTGGCCCCCATTGTCAGGTTCAGCGCAGGTCGCGGCCGTTGGTGCTCGCGGCCACTGCTTGTGCGATGGTGAATGGGAGGCGCTTCCACGATGAGTTCGAGAAGTGCCTGGCGGACTACGACGACCACACAGCGGGTGCCGGGGATGTCTTCGAGGCTCTGAAGACCGCCGCGGCCGCCAGCCCGGAGGACGGCCTCTTCTCTGACCGCTTCAACAAGCGGCTGCTGCGGGCGGCCAACCGCAAGGACCTCGCCGACAAGAAACTGACGAAGGCCAAGCGGGTCGTCAAGGCGCGCAAGCACAACCTCAAGCTCAAGGGCCTGCGAGCGAAGGTGGCCACGAGCGGCGCAGGGAAGTACGCCGTCAAGGCGAAGAAGACCGACAAGGTCAAGCTCGGCGCTGTGACGGCCAGGGCGGCGAACAGACTGGCCGCGAAGCGGTTCCAGCTCTCGCTCGCCGGCGCCGTGGGGGCGCTGACCGGCAAGAACGCCCTCCTCTACTTGGAGCAGGCGTTCGCGGACGGCACTGTGCCTGGTGTGCTCACAACCGCCCACACCGTGATGGGCCCCGGGGCGCTGGCCTTCTTCGCCGCCGTGGGCGGCCGCGCCTCGACCAGCACCGGTGCAGCCGCCGTCAAGCAGGCGACGCTGTCGGACGACTGGGACTTCTCCGCGGCGCAGCTCAACCGCCTGCGCCGGCTGCTCGGGAGGGTCAACGGCAAGGGCTGGGGGGCGGCCAAGGAGGCGGTGGCGAGGGCTGCGGAGCGACTCGCGGGGTCGTCCGCTGTGGTGGTGCAACGCCTCGCCTGCGAGCTCTCGAAGCTGGTGCACTTCTCGGCGACGCGCGGGAAGGGCAAGAACTACTGGCGCAGAGCGCTGGAGGCCTTCCGCTGGGTCCCGACCCCCAAGCGCAAGGCGGCTCCCAAGCGCGCGGCGCCCCCCAAGGACCAGGCCTGCTCCGACGAGGAGTGGGAGGACGAGGTAGCCTCGCAGGCGAGCTGCGCTAGCGCCCCCGACCTCGCCGCCCCGGGCCAAGCCAGCGAGCTCTCAGAGGGCGACGACTGAAAATATCATCATCGTCTGTGTCACCTGCAGGAGCCTCTAGGGGACCTTCGCGCCTGGTGGCCTCCTCTGGAAACCGCTGGAGACTTCTCGGTGTGTTCGTCGTCCGAACCAAGGCTCCCGCCCGCCGCCGCGCCTGCTGGGCCCGCTAGGGCCAGCCTTGAATATTTGGGATCGCTTTATGGATTTTGACCGCCCGAGGACCCCGCTTCGTTGTCCGAACTAAGGCTCCCGCCCGCCGCCGCGCATGCGGGGCCCGCCAGGGCCCGCTCGCCCCTCTGGGGAGCGCTCAGGAAATCTCGCAATGCGTTTTCATTTTTCTTCGGGTTGTCTGGCAGGGGCTCCTGGAGGGTTCTGGGAGGACGTTGAGAATTCGCCCCGAAAATTTGAGGTCGCTTTATAGATTTTGGCAGCCCGAGGACCCCTCCGGTGCTCGCCCCCCAGCGGCGCCAGGGGCCCTGGGGCCCGAGAACCGCGCACCGAACCACTTTTTATAAAAAAGTGTGCCCTTGCGCGTCCGCCCCCCCCCCAGGGCCGTCTCGGGGCGCCCTGAGGCCCGTTCTCGGGGTTTCCCCGCAGCTGACCTGGGCCGCCCTGGGCGTATTCCGGGCGCTTCCGAGCGCCAGAAATAAGTGAACCGACGGCTCTCTGAACGCGCAGGACTTGGTTCACTTATTCAGCAGATTTCGCCATCCCGCTGCCCCCGAGAACGCGATGGGGGGCGACTCACGACGGCGGTGGCATGAATCGACTTCTGTGCTTTTCGGGGTATCCTGACACCACGTGGTTCCTTTTGGGGCCTCCAGGTTCCCCCTTGATATTTCCAGTGCTCTCTCGGAGCTTCCGAGCCGCGATGGCATGCGGGGGCTTCCTGGCCCCTCCGGGTCCCAGAGCAACAACGACAGAACGGGATTGGCTCAAGACTCGCGCACGGCCTGCCGCGCGGATCCCGACGCCTCCTTCACGCCGCGCGCTGGCGCGCGATGTCGGGCGCGCTCGCTCTTCCGCCGCCCACCAAGGGCAACGGCAAGGTGCCGCCGCCAAAGCCGCCTCCCAAGGCTGTGGCGGCTCGCGCCCCGGAGAGCACGGCGCCGCCGTCGAAGCCGCCACCCAAGGCATTGGTTGAGGCCAGCGGGCAGCAGAGCACCGCCGCCGCAGCCGCCGCGGCGCCCCCTTGGAAGGCGCCGCCCCCCCTCAAGGCCTGGGCGGGTCGCGCCCCGGAGAACGCGGCGCCGCCGCCGAAGCCACCGCCCAAGGCTTTGATCGTGGCCAGCGGGCAGCAAAGCACCGCCGCCACAGCCGCCGCGGCGCCCCCTTGGAAGGCGCCGCCGAAGGAGTGCTGCTGCTGCGACCGCCTCCGTGCCGAGCTGGCCGAGGCTGGCGGGCCGCGCAATGTGGTATGTTTTTAGTCGGTCGGGGTATCGGGGTGGGGCAGGATTAGGTGGGGTGGCGTGGAGCGCGAGGGTATTCTTTTCCCCCGACGAGGCCCTCAGCGACCGCGACGTGCACGCGGACCTCCTCGAGTTCGAGGAGGACGCGCACAGGCGGACGATCGAGCACCTCAGCGCGGCGCGGGCGGCGTGCGAGCGCCTGCGCGGGCTGTTCGCCGCAGCTGAGGCGAAGGCAAAGGCGGCTGGCGAGCTGGCGGCGGCGATGAGCAGCATCTCGGGGATTCCGCTCCCTCAGGCTCGCGATCCCAACGGGGGCAACGGGCGGGGTGGTGAGCCTGGGCGAGTGGGATCCCGCAGGCGCCGCCGCTGGCGTGGCCGCCGCCGCAGCCCCCGCGGAGGGCGCGCGCTTCGCGCGCGCGGGGGAGCCGGGGCCCGCCGCCGTCGCCGCTCGGGAGCGACGAGAGCTCGGACGAGAGCTTCTGAAGTTGCGGCCCGCCGCGCCCACCGCAGACATGGCTCGCTTGCGATTGTAATTATATCACCTGCGCCCGAGCGATAGTCGGACCACTCGTTTGTGCCAAGCGCGACGCCCCAATGCTGACGTATATAGCCTTCCTCTCCTTATCCCGCCTTATCCCATCCTCGAACGTCTCCCATCCAATGGCCTTCGGCTCATCCCGCCACCGTGCCTGGGGAGCGGGTCCAAGTCTTCAGGGGTGCTTCATGTGATCTTTCGAGACCTCTCGGGGGCTTCCAGGGGGGGCAGTTTTGCGGGGCATGCGATTCCTGAAGGGCGCTTAGGCGCATCTGGGGGGGGGGGGTCCTTATAACATGATATTGTATGATATACATACATACATATACCGTACGTATATAAACACACATCTATATATCATATTATTATACATACATGTATATATACATATATATATGTATTAATATATATATATATATATATATACGTATATAGACATTCGTATATGCATGTAGACCAATATAGCTATTAATCTATACGAACATATATTGAACGTCAATGTGGTAGCACCCAGAGACCCCTACCCACATGGGCCATCCTCAAGCGTTTTGTTCGACCATGACGCAGTGATGTGGTTGGATAGTTTCCAACGGACGAGCTACATTCTATTTGAGCGCCTCGGGTCGTTGCTCATCCGCAGCCACGTGGGCTCGAATTCAGCGAGCGACGCCCGCCCTGGCGGGCGCGGGCGCGCGCGATGCCCGCGCTCGCGGAGCGCAGTCGCGACCATGCACTTCCACCGCCAGGAGCGACCCCCGCCCCTGGCATCAGTGCCGAGGACTGGGAGCGCGTCAGGCTGCATCGAGAGCGTAGCCTTGCGTGGATCCGGCGCAGCGACGATTACATCGCGGCGGTACAGCGCCCAGGCAGACCCACTACACCAGACCCGCGGCAGCCAGAAGTGGGCAGGCGCGCTTGGGACAGAGCCACGCGCCAGTTCAAAGCTGACCTGAGCGCATTCGTAGCGGAGGTGCCGCGGCAGGTTCCCGCCCCGTGGCCAAGCCTGTCACCGGGGCCTCGCGGGTGGCCCCTCCGAGTCGCGACGACGATGCTCGCCAGCCCATATCCAGCATCCACAGGCGAGTCTGGCACAGCGATGCTCGCCTGCGGAGGTCGCGGCGACGATCCTCAGCGCGCGCCGGATCGCCCCGCGAGGTCGCGCCCGCCGCCGGATACGGATATCGAGTGGGCCAGGCTCGACTTCACGTCAGAGTGACCCTTCTCCAGAGCGGCCTTCGGCGCGCGGCTCTCGGGGGGACGGGGGGGGGGGCCAATCCAAGCATGAGTGCAGCATCAACGAGGGCGAAGAAGCCCGCTGATGCCGCGCACCGAAGGCCACTCCTGCCCGCGGTCACTCTTGCGTGTAGCCGACAGGCGCCATCGCAAGAGATGCGAGGGCGTGCGGGCGGTCAAGCGCACTGACGACTACATCGCGGCAGTGGCGCACTGGGGCGCCAACCGGCCTGCGACTCCAGACCCGTGGAACAGGAGGTTGGCCAAGCGGATGTGGGAGAGCAGGATGCAGGCCTGGAGAGTCGACTTGGAGATAGCGGCGAATCGTAATCTGGAGGACCTGGCCGAGCGCGTGGCGGAGCTCGCGCTAGAGTGAGGTCGGCGGCGGCAGTCGGCGGGGGGGGGGGGGGGAGTGGCTGAAATGGGATCGGCGGCATGGGAGGGCGGGATGTGGCCCTGGAGAGGAGACTTGGCAATAATGATAATCAGCGTTTGCGCCTTTGTCATATTTTCCTAGATCCGCCTAAGTGCGGCAGCCGGTCGGGAGGAGTTCGCGCTAAGGTGATGTCGGCCGGCCGAGCCAGTACTCGCGCCCCGCGTGCATTCTATAGTTTTTCTCCGGACGTGTCAGCCAGTCGGGGCTAGGGCATCCGCGGAGGGGACGGTTGTCAGGGAGCCGACTCAGGGGGTGCTGTAGTCGGCGGTGCGGGCACTTGTCGCGGACTTTCGCGGACGCGTCCCGATGAATTATCAGTGATGCTTTACTGAGCTGTCTAGTGATGCACTGGACCTCCCGGGATTTCCCGGAGCTGTTTCGACCGGTTCCCTGGGCCATTTGGGCGCGTCCGAGGAGCCCCGATGGGGGGCGGGACATGTCGGGCATTGCCGTCGCCACGTTCGTCGTCATCGTCGTCGTCGCCATTGCCGTCGCAGTTGCCCCAGACCCGACGCCATCGAAGTTCGCGGCAGATTGCGAGAAAGTAACTATGTGTTGTGCGGAAAGGACCGGGACATTCACAGGAGTTTATCGGATTCTCTCATCCGCTGTTATCTAGATATATCCAGATCGCCATTGACCTCTCGAGGCTCCTCAGCGCCATTCGGCCTGCTCCCAGGGCCATCTGGGCGCCCCCCGAGACGCCCCCAAGGGGGAGGGGCGGATATGTTTGTGGTTGCGGTCGTCATGTTCGTCGTCGCCGTCGCCGTCGCCGTCGCCACCGCCATCGCGCTGGCAGCTGCCTCACCGCTTTTCCCCGCGCCCCTCTGTTCAGGACCAACGGCGGCGGAGCTGCTGGCGCGCAGCCCACTGGCGGCGGCGATGCCTGGGGGCGCAGGCGCCCGCGCGCGCCCACAGCCGCCGCCGCGCGTAGTATTCATGCGGACAATGATCAGATAAGTTATGAAGAGTCCCACGAGTCATCGCTGTCACTGCGGAGCAGTAAACTGCCATTTCAGATGGCGTATCAGTTCGCGCAGAGCCGCGCGCATTTCTTCGAAAGTCTTTCTCACAAGGTGTCTGGAGCACCCGGGTTTTCAGGAGGCCTGGGAAACTTGCGTGTTATTTTCTGGGGGCCGTTCAGGGCACCCTGCCCCCCCCCCCTGGGGGTCCGCGGAGGCTGCCCCCGGCGGCCCGAGGGTGATCTCGGCGCCGGCCAGCCGCGCGTGCCCAGACGGGTCGAGATTGATATGGAAGTTTTATACCCTTGAGTCGCGTCATCATCTGGCTCAGCCAAGTCAGCGAGAGCGCCGCCGCCGCCGTCTCGCGACCACGTTTCCTCAACGTTTCCCTGCCAGAGCCATGGTTTTTTTTGAGTACAGTTTCTCCTCCGGTGATTGGGCGCCCGGCGAGCCCGTCTGCTTGGAGTTCGTCCAGTGGCGCCTCTTCAGCGTCCGCCAGTGCCGCGTCCTGCGCGCCGGCGGCGGGCGCGTCCTTGTCTCCGACGACATGGGCGGCTACGACGTGTTCAACAAGCTGCACAACGTGCCGCTGCCGCAGGGCGCGACGTCGGTCTTCGTGCCCAATGACGTTCACCTCCCGTATATGTTCGCCCGCTCCGTGACGGCGATGAGGGTGGCGGCGTGGGCCACGGGCGCGGGCCGCGGGCGCCGCCAGATCACGGTCGACTGTCGTGCTGACGAGCCAGGCTTCCGCACCCGATTTCGCGTTTCCTACGCGACCACCGTCGCCGAGATGACTGAGCAGTTCAGGAGCGCGTTCCTGGTGGCGCGCCGCATGTCCATAAGCTTCTGGGTGAACGGCCGGCGCGTCCACGGCCGCGCGACGGCGAGGCGCGCCTTCGACCTGGATTGAGCGGCGGCGCATTTCCGGCGAGGGGCGCTGTGAGGGGGAGGCAGGTCGGCGCGTGAGGCGCACAGCGGCGGCAGCGCCATGGGGGCGCGGGGGCCGACTCCAGGGGGCTGGTAGTAGGCGCGCGCTGGCGGGCCCGCGGCGAGACATACATCTACGTTTTCACTGTGACCGTATCGATAGGCGCCCAGCCCCGAGATCGCGAGTAAAACTTCAGGAGAGGATATCATCTTGGGAGCTTGAACTCTTCCTTCTCCTCATCCTCATCCTCTTCGTCATCGCTCCTCCGCCTCGCCCCCACTCTCTGGGTCCTCCCTGGACTTGGCAAGTGCCGCAGGCCTTGGTCTCGAGGGCGCTCGAGACTCCCGAGGCCCCATATGCCACCCCCCCTGCGGCTGCTAAAACTCGCAAGGGCACACTTTTTGATAAAAAGTGTTTCGGTGCGTGGCCCGTCAGTTTCAGTTTCGCCGGTCAGCATAGGCGCTCAGCCCCGAAATCGCGGTAAAGCTTCAGTACCCCTGGTTCGGCATGAAGGCATGCATTAATCCTTCAAGCGTGGGGGGAGACCAGTAGTCCAACTGCTCTGCGTTTAGCTTCCATTCGCGCGGGGATGTTGCGGAACTGGCCCTCTCTTGCGAGTTGTCGATTATTCAGTCGGCTGTTTTGCGCCGCGTTCAGGCCTCTCGGGCTCCCTGTGGACCGTCGCATTATTGGGGGTGAGCGGGGATCGCCGAAATCGCTTCGCGCAGTGCTTCAGGAATATTTACCGATGCGTTTCTCAAGTTTGTGGGACGTGCGTGTGATGTCTTGAACGCCCCTTGGTGCCCTCTGTCCCTCTGGCTTAGTATTCCGTGGAGGCCGCCTAGGCGCCTGAGCGTCTCTCGGGGGGGCGAGGAGGATTCTGGCGTCAGTCGGCGGCTATGTATGCCCAGACGGGCCGAGGTGGGGATGAAGACCAGATGCCAGCAGAGGGCCCCGCCCCCATCCACCCACCCCCACGGAGAGGAGGAGATCGTGGAGGGGCGTGCTGTGCCAGACTGGTCCCGCACGGCCGGATCAGGCCCTGCTGCCGCCTCGCAGCTTTTGCAGGCAGAAGTACCCGCGCCGCACTAACATCCAAGGAAGGCCCAGCGCCCCGCTGCCCCCGCCGGGTCGATGGCCGTGAGCAGCGAGCACTGCAAGGTCATGGTGGCAGTCGGCGAGTACGTGGAGCGCGAGTGGAAGAAGCACGGCGAGGACATCGCCGGGAAGAACGGCTACAAGGCAGCTTTCTACCAAGGCGTGCGAGCAGCACGCCCTCCGTTTCCAATATTCATGTACAATATCGGGTTGATGCCGGCGCTGTCCAACGGCGCGCGGGTGAACTTATGGGGAACGCCAGACCCAGTGTGCTTCCCCGTCCTCAACGTCAACCACAGCCAGTCCCGCAAGAGCCGCCTCACCTCCCTGGCGGAGTCGGCGATGGCGCACGTGGACTCGTACGTCACCAAGCGCCTGCAGCACATGTTTGACGCCAAGGACAAGGCGTTCAAGGACATCATGGCCGCGAAGAAGCGCAAGACCACGAGGGACTTGCAGGCCGTGGAGACGCAGGCGGAGGGCTCGCTCGGAGCCGCTGGCGAATCGAACCCGAACGAGCTGGATGACGGCAAGAGCGGTGGCATATTCCCTGGAGTTGTGTATGAACCGATCCTCTACAGCTGATCAGCTACAAAAAAAATAAAGTAGCTCTAAAGTAACTATGGCGGGCACCCCTTCGACTTCGTTGAAAGTGACCACAAATTTAACTTGTCAAAGCAAATTGCGATTCGCAGCGTTGCAAGAAAAAGCTTGGATGCCCGCGCGATAACAAAGCAAGGGTCGAACGACCCGCAGAGCAGCAGGCTGGCACGCGCAATGTAACAAGCATGGCACATTCCCAGAGGGCGCAAACACCCGCAGACCACGCCGAATCGCGGCCGCGCAACGACATGACTTGGCAACGCCACGCAGGCACACAATTGCCAAACATTTACACAGTTACGCCGCCGCCCGCCGCCAAAACAACGGCGGACCGACCATCGCGCCGTCGCGCGGCGAGCGGCCTGTTCTGATGACGTGCCGTCGACACGCGTACAATACAGATATCCGCCGCGCCAACGTCGGCGCGACTAGCGCGCGCAGGCGCCCCAAACCATTGGCGGGCGCAGCACTGGAAAACAGCGCTGATGGCCAAGACTGGCGCGAGTCATCGCGCGGCCGCCGCCCCAGCAACAGCGCCTCGCAAAACAATGCGAGCACCCATAACGGAGCTCAAACAACCCGCCGCGCGCGCGAACGGCCCAACCCACAGCGCCCCTCATCAATGGGGCCCGCGGGGCCCCTTGGTCGCACAAAGACTGTTGTTGGTCTAAGCTCGCGTGCTGCACGCAAACTGCCGCACGGGCGCGACGCCAGAACGCCCAACAACACATGTTGCGGGCGTTTGCGCGCGCGCCGAGCGGCGCGCGCACGACGGTGCAAGTGCAGCATTCAGGAGGAGCTTAAGCCGAAATGCACGGGCAAGCTTGAGCCAAACAACTTCGACCTGAGCCAGTTGGTTGTCAACCTTCGTTTACTCTTAAGTGCTAGGGTTGCGCGCTTACTGTGTCTTGCCGAGTCTGCGGGGGGGGGGGCGGCACGAGCGCGAAAGCGCTTATGATATATTGGTGTTTTCACCTCGTGCGCACACCGCGGGGCATCCTCCCCTGTCACTGCCATCGCGATCGGGCCAGCAGAGCGGGCGCTGCAGTCAGGAACGGGCTCTCTGGGGGCTGGGAGGGCACTCGAATCTCCAGCCCCAAGGCCGATCGCAGCGCCGAAAAGCCTAAACTCTGTAATGTGAGATGTTGCTGCTTATCAGTGTTGTGTTTCTACTGTTAGATAACAAACGTTAGCAATTCTCTCTCATTACTCAGCGTGGTCTGAGCCCAAGCGGCTGGACCAACGGCCCCACGATTAATGACAATCGGGCCGCAGGCGGAAGCAGGCGGCCTCGGCGCCTGCCCGAAAAGGCTGGCGAACTCCAGCACTACCACCATCAATCATATCATATATCTCCTAGGGGCCCTCGATGATCTGCACAACGTGCGGCACCAGCTCGTCCCAAATCTCATCCTCCCACTTCTTCTGCAGCGGGTTGAGCCACTGGCGCAGCTCCAGCAGCTCTGCCCTGATCTTCTTCGGGAGCTGGGTCTGATCCTTCTCGGTCCTCATGGCCGTGAGAAGCAACGCCTCACACTTGCAAACTTTGGCGTGGTGCAGGGTCGTATCGATCGTCTCGAAGATCGGGAGGTCACTCGCATGCATGCTGACAGCAGCCTTGCAAGCATCCAGAAGCGTGGCCTTCTCCTCACGGGTAGGCGAAAACAAAAACCAGCATATCATGGCAGTGGGTCGAGATGTCAGGTAGCCATTCTGTAAGCATGGATTGTGTGACGGGCCCTACGGTTCCCCGTAGTTACGTCAACAGCTTGACCAAACGATCGGGGCAACAACGTTTTAAAATCGTTCCAGCCCCGACATTACCGACCCCGCCACTTCTACCCCACAAGTCTCCTTCTCAAGCTGCTTGTAGGTAGCCACGTGGGCCGACATCGTCTTGAGGGGGAGCAGCTCCGCGGCCTTCTCCAGCAGCTCCTCCAGAGGGGGCTTGCCAAGCCCGTCGTACCATGGGAGGTCGCCGTCGCCGCCCTTGGACGTAGGACCAAAGATGCACAACCTCTCATTGATCTTATCTGTGAAACTCTGAATCCGATATTCGTAGCCCTTCTGGACCAAAATCTGCATGTCGTTGACGTACGCGTGGGCCACCTTGAATAGTTTGTCCGATACCGCATTCTTGGGCAGGTCCTTAGAAGCCCGATCGAGCGTCAAGCGAGCGCGCTCAAGAGCCAACATAGCATCGAAAACTGCAAGGGTTGTCGTATCTGGGCCATTGCCGCCAACGCCCGTCTGCACGAAGGCCCCGTGCTTGAGGATCACGGAGTGCAAAGCTTGGTACAGCTGGTTGACTTTTGCCCAATTGACCACCTGATCAAAAGCTCTCGAAGTGGAAACCTTATCGACGCAGACCTGCACCTCGTTAAAGCCGTCGCCGCCAATTGTAGCCTCGAGGAGGGCCAGCAGGAACGGCTTGAAACCCGACATCTTCTGCTTGATCTCATCTGGGACTTCGCCGACCGCCCCGAGCCCCTCCACGGAGGCCGTCAACTTCACGATCAAAGGTTTCAAAACAGAAATGCCGCCCTCCGCCGTCGCACCCGCCACTGCGTCCTCAACGGATAAGTCCTTCACAAATGGCAAATTGATGATGGCATCGATTGAGGCGGTCACTTCTGCCACCTTCTCAGAGCTTGAAATACCACGGATTCTTAAGGCGACCTCCTCTTGAAACACTACGGAATCTCCGTTGCGAGGCCACACCAGGGAAGCCTCGCCAATCATCTTCTGCACGTTGTTGAATTGCACGCTGGTGGTAGCAGGGCTCCCCAATACGGCCTTGACGCGACCTCTCACGGCGACGTCCAGCTTATCAGAGACGCCGTCCAAGCATGTCGGGAAAGGTGCAATCTGCGACCACTTGCCCAGCTGCGCCATCATGCATGTGAGGGCGTCCGTAGCGCCATCATGTCCACACTGAAACTGGCTGAGGTCCTTCTCCATCTGGCTGATCTTGTCACCGTGGTCGTCAATGAATTGACCCATCAGCATCACTTTGTCCATCAGCTCATGCCAATGATCTGACTTGTCGAGGGCGCAGCCGATCTTAGTCACGATGTTCTTGGAGATGCCCTTGCTGGCCTTCTGAAGCGTTGCCAGCGAGGTCTCATGGGTGGGGGTCCAACGCACGAGCTGGAACACTGCAAAACTGGATTACAGGCGGTCCACGCCCTCCCCAGAAAGATACTGGGGAGGGCATGGTGACGTAAAATAATGTGGAGGGGAAGGGTCTTCGTCTGGCGTTCATGCCAGCGCATGGGGGGCCCATTCGAGCGGTGCCCGAATGAGTTGTTCACGCGACGACGGCGACGACGACGACGACGACGACGGCGACGGCGACGACGTCGACGACGACGACGACGAATATGTTTTTCACGTGACGACGGCGACGACCACCACGACGACGACGGAAGACGACGACGACGACGACGAGGGCCACGACGACGACGAAATGGGTTCAGCCCCTCTGGCACGCCAGAGGGGCTGGACCCATTCTGGGCCCGCCAACGGGCCCGACTTGGGCCCAGAGCACGCCTTGCAGTTCAGGTGACCTGGTGACCTGGTGAGCCCTCCTCCCTCAACCTGGCGACCTGGTGACCTGGTGACCTGGTCCAGAGCCCTCCCTCCCCCCTCAACCTGGTGACCTGGTGAGTTGGTTAAGCCCCACCCAAAGCTCCATGAGCTGCTTGCTGATGGTCACCTCCGCGAGCATGGAGATGCCCTGAGCGCTGGTGCGGAGCTCCTTCACGACGCGGGCCGCCGCCTCGTCCATCACCAGCCAATCGCAGCCCGAGATCGATGCCAGAGCCCCCTTCGCCCAGCTCACGAGTTTCTCATGGCTCTCGGCGCCAGCGTTGATGCTCGGGACAATGATGTCCTTCACGATGCGCTCCTGGTAGAACGTGGCCTGGGAGCGCATGTCACCCACGCTGGCCAGCCTGAGGGTCTTGAGATCGCTAGGGGGGCCCTCCGAGAGCATGGCGTCGGGGTCGTTCCAGAAAGACGTCACCTTCAGGAAGCCCTCGATGTTATCACTCTGCCACGCGCCTATGGCCGTCTTGAGAACGACCGCCAGCAACACGCTCAGGGGTGGCTGAAAAAACAAGGTCGTGTGCTGCGATGGCCGAGATGTGCTTCTGGATGTCCTCGACCGTCACGTTGCTGGCGGCGATCTCGGTATCTACGAGCGCCTGCGCGTGGACAACCACAGCGTGGTAGTTCTTCAACCGATTGCCTGCATCTCTGGTGACATCTTGCCTCTGGAGTCGAGTCGCCGCGCGGCCCATCCCCGGGACCGTCCTCCCGTCGACCTTCTTGCTGATCACGTCCAGCAGCCCCGCGCGCCTGGACCAAACGTCGACTGGATCTTGTCCTAGAGGAATGTGTACACCTATAGCATACCCACAACCTGTTCCCACAATCCTAGAAACGTTTCGGGCCCAGTCTGCCCACCACGTCCGATGTGTGTCATTACCGCCGGACAACCCAACTGAGCCCGAGCTCGGATGAACTGACCTCGATCGGATTAAACCTTTCTCCACCTCCTGTCCCACCGCCTTCCCCCTGCTAGTTTGCACCGTACAAGTCATGCTCTTACTAATCATCATCATCCTCATCATCATCCTCATCCTCATCATCCTCATCCTCATCATGCCCTCACTCATCATCCCCATCATCATCTTACTCATCATCCTCATCATCATCCTCATCATCATCCTCATGATCATCCTCATCATCATCCCCATCATCATCATCATCCTCATCATCCTCACCATCCTCATCGCCCTCATCACCATCCTCATCCTCGCCATCCTCACCCTCGCCATCCTCATCATCATCATCTTCATCATCCTCACCATCCTAGTCATGATATTACTCATCATCCCAATCCTCATCATCATCATAATCCTCATCATCCTCATCATCAGCATCATCATCTTCATCATCAACATCCTCATCATCCTCACTATCCTCGTCCTCATCATCCTCATCACCATCCTCATCCTCACCATGCTCTTACTCATCATATGCCCTACTACCCTTGAGTCCTCCTACCGCCATCCTCCCCCATTTGGCCCAAGAGTCCTGGTGAACTCATATCATCATCTCCCTGGAAGGAGGACGAGGCGTCGTCGACCTGCCTCCCGTCGGGAGGGCTGCCGTCACCCCCCTCCAAGTCGAAAGAGCTCCTGAGCCTGCTAATCCTGGGGGTAGTCATCTCGGCTGGCAGCGTCCGCTTTGGGCTACCGCCCCTGGCCGACAGCATCTCCCACTCGTCGGCGGCGGCAGCAGCGGCCCCAGATCCGCGGTCGGGAGAATCTTGCGGTTCCGTGTCGTCGTCCAACGCCGTCGCACTTGCCTCCTGCGTCTCTTCTGGCACGTTGATGACATGAGGCGCCGCAGGAGCCATCGTAGGTACTGGCGGATATGCCTTACGGCCAGCAGGAAGGCTCGAGGAGGCAGGAGCGGCACGAGCAGCATCGGGATTCGCCTTCATCTTGAAATCGGCCAAGGACAGCAAGCCGTGCCCGCCAGGGCAATTCTGCTGCCTGTTGATGGAGTCAGCGCACTGGTTCTGTATTTTGTTGCTGACCATCTGCCAGAACTGCTCATCTGCTTGAAAAGGGCTCACCTGGCTGCTCGGGCTCATGATCGTAGTGTCGCTGCAGACGTACATCGTCTGCCTCGCAGTGGCCTTGCGCAACTTCTCTGCGTCTGGGAACCAGTAGATCACCTCGCACTCCCCCGAGCCGTCCTCCTTGGGCCACGCGGACTTCGGCAACAAGTCGAGGTTCTTCTTAGGGGTTTTTTTAGTTCGACCTCTTTGGACAACTCTTTCTCACTCATGATCATGAAGGGACGCTCAACGTCAACTGCTGTCACACGCCCGTGGGTGACCTCCCCCTCGTCGAACATCTTTGAGGCCCCCCGCTTGACGCGCCTCGCGTCGGCCACGCGACCCTGCACGACGACGTCTGTGCCGATCTGGTCCAGGAACTCTTTCCACGAGGCCTTGGGGTAGAGCACGGTCTTGATGAACCAACACTCCTCGCATGCCGACGGGCCCCTCTGCAGCACCAACACCGCGAAGTCCACGGTCTTCTCCTGCACCTCGGCCGTCGCCGCCTGCTGGATAGCGGCCGCAGTCCTCCGAGCCCCGCCAGGCCGCGCCGGCCCCGCCGACGAGGGCGCCGCGGCGGACGCCGCCGAGGACAACGGCCTGTTGGCGATGGGCTCCACCTTCCAGGGAATCAAAAACATCAAGTCCTCGCCCTCCCATGTCACTCCTTCTACTTCCTCCTCCCCCTCCTCCTCCTCCTCCCCCTCCTCCTCATATTCCTGCTCCTCATTCCTCATCGGCCTCCTCGTCCACGTCACCCACCCTCCGACCGCCTCCGTCCGCGTCCTCCACCTCTCCCGTCCAGTGGCTGGCCTCCACCGCCGTCCTCCACCTCCCCCGCCCTCCACCTCCTCCGTCCTCCACCGCCGTCCTCCACCTCCCCCGTCCTCCACCTCCTCCGTCCTCCACCTCCTCCGTCCTCCTCCGACAAACCCAACATATTCATTATGATATATGTCTCCTGAATTACACGCGTCAACATGTTTACGCCCATTCCAGCACAAACCTCACGCGCCACAATTGCCGCGCAAAGGTGTTCTGTTAGTAACACCTTTACACGGCAATTGCCACAATCCACATGACGCGCTGCAAGTAGCACGTGCATGCCAGGACACGCACGCTGCACTACGACACGCAAATATGACCGAGTACCCGCCGACACGTATAGTATACAAAACACATGGGAACAGCTATGCGGCTGGAGGGCGGCTGCGTTCGGAAAGTGCGGTTTCCCTAAGCCACAGCACGGCGCGCCGTTAAGTGAAAACACGCATATACATTGGCAAGTAAAAGGCAACGCCAACGCACGTGTCAAACCACATCTACATATTGTACCATTACACGGGGTAAAACACCAGAACAATAAAGTATCCCGTGTAATAATACCCCGTGTACTAATGATAGTGCACACACGAGCGCGCACACACACACACACAGACACAGACACACACACGCACACAAACAACACCTACTAATATAAAATTAAAGTGTGCACGCACACACGCGCGCACACACGATACAATGCATGCACAATAGAAGAATAGGAGAATAGGAGAATAGCAGAAGAGCAGAAAAACAGAATAGCAGAAGAGCCCCCCAGAGGGCCAGAGGGGGCTTCTCGCGGCCCCTCCTGGACCCAGAGGGCCACACGGCCAGAGCAAGCACAGAAGAGAGATAGAGAAAGAGAAACAAAAAAACAGAAGGGCCCCAGAGGGCCAGAGGGGGCATCTCGTGGCCCCCCCCTGGACCAACGCAGCCATCGACAAGGCTCCGACAGGGGAGCTCTCGTGCCCCCCCCCTGGGCCCGACGGCGAACCCCTCGCAGCCGTCGCCGTCGTCATCCTTTTCGTCGTCGTCTTTTTCGTCGCCGTCGTCGTCAAAGTCGTCGTCGCTGTCGTCGTCGTCGTCGTCGTCGTCGTCGTCGCCGTCGCCGTCGCCGCCGTCGCCGTCGCCGTCGCCGTCGCCGTCGCCGCCCCCATCGTCATCATCGCAGTCGTCGTCGTCGTCGTCGCCGTCGTCGGGCCATTGTCGCCCTCGAATCCGCGGCGCAGGACGGGCCAGCGGCGGGCGCGCGCACCACCCATCCACCACCCACCCACCCATCCAACACCAACCCGCCAGCCACCACCCACCGACCCACCACCCCCACACCCACCGCCCACCCACCACCCACCCTCCACCGACCCACCGCCCACCTACCATCCGCCCACCACCCACCCACCATCCATCCATCCACAGCCCACCCACCAAATACCACCGACCAACCACCAACCGCCACCCACCCACCAAATACCACCGACCAACCACCAACCACCACTCACCCACCCACCACCCACCCACCGTCCACCCACCACCCGCCCATCACCCACCGCCCACCCACCACCCACCTATTACCTATTACCACCCACCCACCGCCCATCCACCACCCACCCACCACCCATCCACCACCTATAACCACACACCCACCCATATTACCATTACCACCCACCCACCACCCATTACCTATTTACCTTATTACCGCATGGGCGACGTCGCGGCGACGGCCGCCCCCCCGCCGCCCATGCGGCGGCGTCGTCGGCGTCGGGGCTGGCGTTTCGGGGCCCGCGCTCGGCGGCGCCGCGCGACGTCTCGTCCCCGAGCGACGCCGCGCAACGCCTCCGCGGCGGCCCACTGTGGGTCCTCCGCATCGCCGTTGCGCCCCCTAGCGGGATGCGGCACTGCGCGCGCGACCGCTCGGCGCCCATTGGACCCCAGGCGCGCGTCGCAAGTATGGTCGCCCCTGCGTCGAGGCCATCGCCGCGAAGGGCGGCCTCGAACTCGCGGGGGCTTGCCGCCTTGAAGAAGCAGGCAAACTGATCGGCCTCGTGGGCGGCGCCGCCGCGGTCGCGCCTTCCGCTCCCCCCGCGCCTCGCGCGGCCGCCGAAGCCAACCCGAGCCAGTAGCTTACCACTCAAACAATCAACAAGACATTCAAACAACATTTGGCGACGAGCGCCAGCGCTGACATCTATTAGAGCTTACTATGCGGCTGCGCGGCGCGCGCGCGCACGGCGCAACTCTGTCCTCTGGTGGGGGCGCTTTCAACGCGTCCCCGAACCAGACTGGCGGCGATGTTGGGCGCACAGTACACACTGTAAGTTGTGCGCCCCCGCCATCATCCACCGCCGCATCGCCCAACGTATGCGAAGAAGATCAACGTCGGCGAAGAAGAAAACCGCGCGCGGTTTCTTCCTGGAACACGCGGAGAACAACTACGTGGGAGGAAAAGGGAAGGGGCATGCGACATGCGACTGGAAGGGGGCGATGGAAGGTGCGGCGCGAAAATATGGCCACGGAAGACGCGTCGGCGTCGGACGGGGCGTGGCCGCCCATGCGAAGCGACCGATGTTCGGGCCGCTTGCGTCGGGGCGTCGAGAGGAGGTCGCGCACCTGGTCGTCGCCCACCTCCGCGACCGACTTGTCCCCAGCCATGGGCGCCATCAGAGCGAGCCTCGAAGGGTGTTCCATGATGGCGCCCAGGCGATCTCGCAAGGGGTCCGCGGCGCGCGGGTAGGGCGTTGGCACCCTCCCCTCGCCGCGTCCTGTTTGCTCACCTGGGCGATTGCCCACTGGCCCACTGCGATGCCGACGGCAAGAACAAAGCCGAATGAATATCTGAGCACAGGCACGAGGCGGACAGGGGGGGGCAGAACACGACGGCCACGCAAGGAAAGATGAGAATCTAAAACATGGAAGGGGAGTATCGGCCACGCACGTGGGGACTGATGCCGCGCGCAAGGCCACTTAATGGAGTTCCCAGCATACGTAATTCAGTATACGGCGTCGGTGCCTCCTCGCTGTGGCGGTGCCTCCCCGGCGGGGTGGGAGGGGCGCGGAATTCGATAAAGAACACGGTATTGTGATAATTTCCTCGCGCGAACGGGGGGGCACTTTGGCGCGAACGGGGTGCCTTTTTGGCACGAACGGGGGGCCCTTTGGCACGAGCGGGGGGCCCTTTGACACGAACGGGGTGCCCTTTGGCACCAACCACATGGTAGATAGCATGGCATTGGGAAACCCTTCTCGCTCTGGCGGGCCCCCCCTGCCCATGCGAGAGGGGCGCGTAACGGGGGCGAGATCGAGGCAGCGAGCGCGGCCACTAGAGAGAAGCACGCCTGCCTACACTGAAACACACATACACACTCGTTTACCCCTACGTTGTTAGCGCCAAACACACGCGCGCCAATACGAAGCAGTTATGGTTACAACATTCGCTTAACTCGAAAACTAAATCACACACATCGCGCACGCATTCAAACACGCAGACACGCAGGTACAACGCACCGAGCACAGCTTGTATAAATATAGGAATGCATGTTCGCATATTTTACAAAGTGCACGCATAAAACGCAAACAATATAAACAGTTACGAACTTTTAGAAGTCTTATACTATAAGTTGTAGAGCACACGAACCCACTTGCGCGCACGTGCCGTTAATCATACGTGAGTGTCCTCCCCCTACTCCCCCTCCTTCCTCCTCCCCCCCTCCTCCCCCTCCTCCTCCTCCTCCTCCTCCTCCCCCTCCCTCCTCCTCCTCCCCCTCCGCATCCTTCTCCTCCTCCCCCTCCCTCCTCCCCCTCCTCCTCCTCCCCTCCCTTAACGTGGAGGGGTGTGTGCGATTTGTTAACACTGGGGCATCATCCTCCCCCTCCTCCTCCTCCTCTCCTCCTCCTCCTCCTCCTCCTCCTCGCAGTCCCACTCCTCCTTTATCAATGGCGAACCTTCTCGCCGCAGCACTTGCAGGAAGCCTCGCCCTTGCCGCGCCCCATCCTGTGCTGCAGTCGGTGCTGTAGTCGGTGCTGCAGTCGGTGCTGCAGTCGGTGCTGCAGTCGGTGCCAAAGTCTCAAAGTGGCAGTGGGGGCGGAGCCAAAGGCTCTGGCGGGAGGGGTCACACGGTGGGCGGGGGGGGGGGGTCAAACGGGGGGTCGCATTATTGATTGACTCAGGGCGGCCGTTTTTGGCTGAGGGGGGGGGGGTACTTAGCGAAATGTTGGGACGCGCTTCGTCATGTTATGTGAATGAAATGGTATGTTGTGATGTTCAACATAACATAACATCGAAGCTAAAATCACTCCAAACTAACTTAAAAGTAACTCCAAAGTAACTAAACTGTAACTTCATCATGAACCAATCGCAACTTAAACTGACTCCAAAGTGACTCAAAAATAACTCCAGTAGGACTAAAACGTAAGTCCCAGCCGATCTACATCGGAACCCCGAAAGTTACTTCTGAGTTATTTTTGAGTCACTTTGTGGTCAGTTTAAGTTGGGACTGGGTCACTCGGACTCGCTGATGAGTTACATGTCTGGTCAGTTCGGGGTCGCGTCCAAGCCATTGCGGGGCAACTCTGTGCCACTTGGGGTATGCCCACTGGCTCCACAGAGTCACTCGTCGCCACCCTGCGTTCCGACAGAAGCCCCGAGGTATGTCGTGGACCTAAAAAGTGAGTCACTTTTGAAGGGGAGGCCCCAAAAGTGACTCAATATTTGAGTCACTTTTTAAGTCCACGACATACCCTGCATACGACTGTGACCTCAAAGTGACTCTGTCCCCCCACGGCCGCCCCAGGAGTGACCTCAAAGTGACTCCCCCCCCCCGACGGCCAGCCCTGAAGTAACCTCAAAGCGACTCCCCCCCCCCCTACCCCCCTCCCCCCCCCGACAGCCGCCCCCAGGATGCCCGAGGATATCCTTGAGAGCATCTGGGCACCCCTGCCGAGGGGCCATTCCAGGAAGCCACAGGGGGCCCTCAGGAGCCCACCGACGAAGCCCTCCAGTAGGCTCACAAGAGCCCCATGTCCCCTTGAGAGGGTCCTCCAGGAGGCCTCCAGGAGCTCCTTGAGAGGCCACTTGAGGCCTCTTGAGAGGGTCCTCCAGGATGCCACCGAGGTACGATCAAGAAGCATCCCAAGAGGCGGTCACGAGGCTCTCAAGAGGCTCCTCAAGAGGCTTCCCAACAGACTCTAAATTCTAGATGGCCCCATCCCCAAGAGGCCCCTGCAGGCAACCCCAAGGGGCTCGCGGGAGGAGGAAGGAGGAGGAGGAGGAGGAGGAGGAGGAGAAAAATGAGGAGGAGGAGGAGGAGGGGGAGGGAGGAGGAGGAGGAGGAGGAGGAGGAGGAGGAGGAGGGGGAGTAGGGGGGAGCGGGGGGGGGGTGGGGGGTGGGGGGATTAGGAAGGGGGGGGGGGAGGGGGGTGAGTGTGGGGAGGGGGGTGGGGGGGGGGGTGGGGGGAGTCGGGGCGGGGGAGGGCGGGAAGAAGGAGGAGGGGGGGGGAGGAGGGGAGGGAGGATAGGAGGGGGAGGGAGGAGAGGGAGGAGGAGGGAGGAGGAGGCGGAAGAGGGTGAGCAGGGAGGGCATCATCAACCTCAGCATCATCATCCTCATCATCCTCATCATCCTCATCATCCTCATCCTGATCACCATCACCTTTCATCCTCATCATCCTCATCACCATCATCCTTATCACCCCCATCATCCTCATCCTCAGCCTCATCATCCTCAGACGTGTGACCATGGTGAGGGGGATGAGGCGGGGGAAGGGGAGGAGAAGGAGGGGGAGGAGAAGGAGGAGGAGGAGGAGGGGGGGAGGAGGATGAGGAGGAGTGAGGAGGAGAATGATGATGGAGGAGGAGGAGGAGGAGGAGGAGGGAGGAGGAGGAGGAGGAGAATGAGGGGGGAGGAGGAGAAGGGAGGGCCTCATCCCCATCACCCTCGTCATCCTCATCATCCCCATCATCATCATCATCCTCATCATCATCATCATCATCATCATCCTCATCGTCCTCATCATCCTCGTCATCCTCATCACCATCACCATAATCATCCTCATCATCCCCATCATCTTCATCCTCACCCTCATCATCCTCAGACGTTCGACCATGAGGGAGGACTAAGAATGGGGCCTCGCCCCGCACGCCAAACCAGCCCCCCTTCCAATGCCACGGGCAACCATGGTCGCCAAGCCGCCAATCCCCCCCCTCCCACGCCAAGACGCCAATGGCCCATGGTCGTTCCAGACCCGACACCATCCAGAGTCAGTTTCTATCGGGGAGATTAATTGACCAGCACCATCATCGCCGATGCTGGAATAGAGTTATACCCACAGTGCTTGGTCCAGGCAGTGCACGCGCGAAGCGCACTTGTATATCTGGCAGCAGGATCTGGCAATGACACGTACTGGGAAACGTTCCCAAGCGAACAATTCCCGACGCAGCAGCGGTAAGGAATACCCGACGCAGCAGCGGGACATGTGGTGCTGTTGTTTGCTGATCCCAAGACTTCCAAGACGCCCAACCAGCGCCCATCACGACCCACCCCTCACACGGATCGTCGGCACTGCAGCGGCCGTGCGGCGGACGCCTAGATGCCATTGGGGGTTCCAAGGCGGCCCCAAGACTCCCATGGCCCATGGTTGGCACACGATTGTCCCAAGACACCCACGACGCCGAAGACGCCCAAGATGCCCTTGACGGCTCCAAGACGTCACATTTCTCCCCTACCTCAGTGTTCTGTTGAACCCATAATGGGTCCTCTGGGGCAGTTTCCTGCAGAACCCCATAACGGGTCCTATGCCGCCGTGTCCAGGCCCATCTTCGGGCCCTTGTGAATTATCGGGATCATGTGTGTGCGTCTGAGACATCTACAGACACTTCTGCAGACACAGAGACATCTAGATACACCAAAGCCCGTCTAAAACACGCATATACATTTAGGCAAGGTTAGGGACATGCAGAGAGACCTTCAGGCATGCAAAGACACGTTGTGACACCCAGATACATCTAGAGAGACGTGGATACCTACAGAGACTCCTGAATGCATCTAGATACAACCAGAAACATAAAAGGACACCCCGACGGACACTGGGAGCCATCTGGAAACATCACAAACACTGGAAGCATCACGAAAACTCATGTATGCTACCGCGGAGCCTGCAATGCAAATGCCCGCATATGTCGGTACATCCTGGGGCCTGGGGCATCCCGAGATCTCATCCATGCACATATTGAGACATCTGGGGAATTTTGAAGATATATGCACGAATCTGGAGGCACCAAGAAACCTCTGAACGGCCCCGCTGGAAACTTACTGCCATTGCTACTACTAATACTACGGCTACGGCTGCTACTACTACTACTACTACTACAAGGGTTGGGGCCGAAAACGGTGGGGAAATAATCCCCATCCTCCGCCTCCCCCGAACCGCTGCCCTCAGACGGAGGGCCCCTGGGCATGCGTAGCAACCCTACACTCAGGCAACAGCCCCCCGTTGCCCCCTCGCCCCCCCCAGCGCGACCAGCCAGGGGGCCCGAACAAAAAGCTTGGGGGCCGTAGCCTTCGGCTGGGGGAGGGGGGTGGCCCCGCGCCGCCGCTGCCGCTCCACGGCAGCCTGTCGGCTCGGCGGGCGGGATCACGGGGGGTGCGGCGGCGCCATTTGGCCAAACGGGCCATTTGGCATTGATACGTTCCTCCCCCGCCTCATCCATAACCCCTCGAACCACTACCCCTGCTAATGCTACCACTACTACCGCTGCTACGACTATTACTATAGGTGGTGGGAGGGGGCGGACGATGATGATGATGATGATGGTGATGATGATGAGGAGGAGGAAGAGGAGGCGAACAAGTAAGCGGGCGATGATAAGTTTACTTATGATTTGACACGGCCGCCGACTGTGGCGGTTGTTGAGCCCTTAGGCCCTAGGCCCGCCGACGGGGAATACCCTAGGACATAGTTCAAGCCACCGCAGGCCCCGTGAGGCCATGCGGGGGCACCGACCGCAATGCTCCCCCTCCCACGCCAAGACGCTCATGGCCCATGGCCGCTCCAGTTCCGACACACTTCAGGTTCAGTTTCTATCGGAGGGATTCTTTGGCCAGCACCGCCATCGCCGATGCTGTAATATAATTATACCCACAGTGGTTGGTCCAGGCAGTGCACGCGCGCAGCGCAATTGTATATCTGGCAACGACACGCACTGGGAAACGTTCCCAAGCAAGCCGACAATTCCCGACGCAGCAGCGGTAAGGAATACCCGACGCAGCAGCGGGACATGCTGTGTTGCTGTTCTCTGATCCCAAGACGCCCAAGACGCCCAACCAGCGCCCATCACGACCCACCCCTCACACGGATCGTCGGCACTGCAGCGGCCGTGCTGCGGACGCCCAAGATGTTATTGCAAGATGGCCCCAAGACGCCCATGGCCCATAGCCGCGCAATATTGCCCCAAGACGCCGAAGACGCCAAATATGCCCTTGACGATTCCAAGACGCCCAAGACGCCCAATATGCCCTTGAGGGCTCCAAGATGACCGCCCATGGGCGTACTTCTGCAACAGGCCACAGCATAGTGGTGAACCCAAGTCGGCCCGAGAGTTTGCCACGCGCTGCACGCTCTTCCTCGTCCACCCTGGGCCCGACAACAGATCTGGCATTGATTGGGTCTGGGTACCTCGTGCATTCACCTCGTTATCACAACATTTCCAATTGCAAGATGCGCGCGTCAAGTTCACTTGCACGCTGCACGTGTCAACTTAAAATAAAGTGGCGTGAGGCCCAACAAGAATGCTCAGCATCAGGGCCTCATACATTATCCCAAAAGACCCCTGAGAGTCTCAGGTTCTACAGGCTCGCCGTCGCAACGCTGACGTTCAAAACTTTGGATCAGCTCGCCGCCAGGCAATAACGAAAGAGCATTGCGGCGGTGCATTCGCAAGTCTTGCGATGCCAGCTCGGGGGCCCCGTCCCTCAACAGGGCCTTGTGGTCAGCCTTGGCCCTGATATCATCCCGCAGCCCTGCGGCCAGCCATGCAGCGAGGAAGCCAATCGGCCTCCCTCCGTAAATCATCGGACCACCTGGGACAACTGCTTTATCGACGTTCCTACTGCGCTCAGCATTACACTCAGGATGTTTCGAACAACTTGCCGCGAACCGTTTCCTACCAACCGAATAAAATGAGATGGCACCATTGGGAACTCTGACGAAGCCGCCTGCTGGAACCCCACCGCCTGCGTGCCCAGGAGCAGCCGCTGGTGCAGCTGGTGGCACATCTGGCGGTGGTGGCGGCGGTACATCTGGCGCTGCACCAGCAGGCTCTGGGGCAGGATGAGGACCTGGACCAGGATCGCCGCCGTGAGGACCTGCAGGACCAGGAGGATCGGGCTCTGGAGGCTCCTCCAGCGGGCCGATGAACTCGTCCAATAAATCAACCATGACTTTATCGATACCATCGCCACCACCCTCGCCGTGAACATCGGCACCAGGATGATCTTCAGGCGCCTCAGGGTCCTCCCCCTCAGCAGCTGCATCGGCAATGGCAGCGTGTATAGCTTCTTCTGCGTCTGCACCTGGAGCTGGGCCACATGCCTTCCCAGCTTTTTTCCTCGGCGGCGGTGGCCGAAACATATGATCAACAGAGTCGCCGTACTTCTGAGCGATCGCTGGCACTATGTGTGGCAGCACAGAGGTTGTGGGCCGACAGCTGTCGTCCAACTCATAGAAGATGCAACGCCATTTTGAACACGAAAGAAGAAACTCCAATGCATCATACTCCGCCTGGAACTCCGAGGTCGCCTGAGCAGGCTTGGCAACAATTTAAACTGTTGGTTGCCGTGCCTACGGCCCATTATGTCACCGCGATTGCCAGCCTGTCCCAAGGCAAGCTAAACGATATGACACGCTACCCCCAAAGACCCAAAGACCTTCGGATCCGCCTCAAGATCTCAAGATGGCCCCCAGCCCTGGCATCCCAGCACGGTTCCAAGAGGGGCTCCAATGGAGAGAAGGTTCACCAATAAACCTAAATTTCTGACGCAACAGGCTGCATTCGCACGACGGGGCCCCAAAAACAAACAAACAAGACATTGCCCAAATCGTTCCGGCCAGAGGACACAGCAGAGGCTACCCGCGAGGGCCCCGCTACGGTCAGAAACTGATCTCGGTGAGCATCACCTACCCTCCGAAGCGATTTAAACTATTTCGTGACGAGGCGGCCCGCGAAAGGCCCCAAATTAAAATCGATTCCTTCGACGACCCGCGCGCTCGCCTAGAAGCCCTCTGCTACTTCCCAACCCCGTCCACCCCCTTCCTTCCATACCCTGTCTACCCCGCCCGTCTCCGTCATTTCCTCTTGGGCCCTCCACCTGCCCAGTCCCCTAGGCCCTCGACTACGCGGGCTCCCATGGCCCCTCCCCTAAAAACATTCCCGAACATAAGTGTTGGAGGGTGCGCGAGCCTTCACGTATAACATATCAGGACTGAAAATATGATCGTCTGGAAGCCCTTCTCGAACGTGTTCTACCTTCTGGTAAGAAAGTTTGTTAGGCGTAATTAGCTTGAAGCCCACGTGGAGGAACTCGTCAACCTCAAGGTCGGGATCCCTGGGAGGCAGCGGTTCGGTACCTTGGAGGCGTGCGATCACGAAGCCGCGACGAAGAGCTAGGAGCCGATCACCCTTGAACACAACCTGGAAAACTTTGTTCTTCAGCGCCGACACCATAGCTTCCAGGCGAAGACCATCACCTGTGCAGATACATCTCCCAGCAAGTTGGCAAATAGACGGTGTCAAGTGCGTCCTGGGCTCCGAGCCATAAGATGTGTCGATGGGCGGACACTCTGAATGACGCTTGAGCGAACTGACGACCTGCATATACTTGACAAACGCCGTGGTGATGTTCGAGCCCCTCTGAGTGGCCGCCCAACTTACTGCGTTCGCTGCTGTATGGCTCTCTGGCACGAACTCAAAGCAACTGCCGTGAACTGAAGGAACAGGAACGAGACGGTGCACGGGCAGATCGGGAACTGCGCTCCTTAACTCCTCAATGCTAGCAACTCCATGCAACTTCTCCCATTCACATAATCTCTCATTATCGGCTCGCTCTTCTGATCGTTTCCTTGCACTTTCAAAACGTGTGATCGATCTGCAAAGTGCAACCTTATCCTGTAAAGAGGCGTTCAGATTGCCGCCAGGCGCCATGATCTCAGAGAGTTTGTCGTTGAAGGAAAGGTGGGCCTTAACCAAGGACTCGCACACAGCCTTCCTGCTCGCAGCGGCCAGGCGACGACGAACAGCCGAAGATTTCAAACCAAATGCAGCACATCTGACATTGAGCCCTGCCTTGCGAGCTCGTCGACGGGCAGCCGTTGCTCGCGTGCCCCTCTCATTGAGGCGCTGTCTCTCTGTTGGGTCCAGCAACCGAAACGTGCGTGCAGTGGCAGCCAAGTCACCGCTGCCCTTCTTACCTTCACACTCCTCCTGAACGCACGCCCTCCAGGCGCCGCCACCACCAGCCCGAGGTCTTGATTTACCCTGGGAAGGAACACAATACAAAGAAACAAATGGTTGAGACCACCCCTTACTCTAACTATAATAGTCCTAACTCGTCGTCGTTGACGTCGTCGTCGTCGTGGTGGTCGTCGTCGCCGTCGTCGTATCATCGTCGTCGTCGTCGTCGTCGTCGGC
The DNA here is from genome assembly GCA_963575745.1 of Prorocentrum cordatum. Lineage (NCBI taxonomy): Eukaryota > Dinophyceae > Prorocentrales > Prorocentraceae > Prorocentrum > Prorocentrum cordatum. The sequence goes on along the minus strand of CAUYUJ010020511.1, from coordinate 108,897 downwards.
GTCGTCGTCGTTGTCGTCGTCGTGGTCGTAGTCGTCGTCGTCGTCTCCCCCTCCTCGAGCTCTCGCACTAATCGTAATTCCAAGTCAAACTCTAACCCTATATATACGACCACCCTTCGGATGATAAGGAGGTGAGGGGGGAGGGGCCGACGTCGCACTCGATCGATCACACTATCGATCTCACTATCGATCTCATTGTCGATCTCATTCGACCGATCTCACAATCAATCTGGCTACCGATCTCACAACCGATCCCACTATCGATCTCACAGCCGATCTCACATTCCATGCCCCCACCCCCCTTCCTCGCCCACCTTTTCAAGTCGGCTGTCCTCGGCAGCAGGTTTCTTCTTGATGCGCCTCTGGGTGGAGGGGGCGTCAGCGGTGATCGCATGCCGTTTTTTCATGAGCCCAATCGTCTTGCCCCGAACTCTATGCTGGTGCAAAACCCATTCGCAACCAACTGAAATCATTGACATCCTTTTCACTTGAACCGACTTTGCTGTGAGCAGCCTGCGAAGGTGAGCGTGTCTGCTCTCCGTGGGCCCGATATCTATCCCGTGCAACATCGCGCGGATCTCCAACTTCGCCAACACAATCGGCCCCTCCAATGCCGGATGATGTTCGAGGAAATTTTTCGAAGCTGGATCCATCGTGCATGGCGGGTCGTGCCTAATGCTTGCGGCCAGCCCAGGGTCGTTCAGAAGCGTATACAACTTGAAAGGCCATCCTCTGGACGGCTGGCCGACGTAGTACTCAATTGCACACCCCAGCCGCGACAGTGTCCGAAAAATCAAACATCTGAACTTCACTGTGTTCCTTCGGTCTGAAATCAATGCCCACATCTCAGGTATCTCGTACATCATTTTGATTTTCTGGTATGCCAATTGTTCGAACCCCCCAGTTGCTGCAACAGCCAGGCGGTATTGGCGGCGAAGTTCTTCACGATTTAGCTTCTGATTCACCAACTTCTGGCGTTGTTGTTGCTCGAAACTGTCACCTGAAACCTTAAACTGAAGTTCCAGCAGGACCCGAACGATCTCCATGGCCTGACGTTGCAGTACCAACATGTCCAGCGGGTCAGTCTGTGTAAATTCAAAAGCAAGCTTGCGTTCCTTGGCGTTGATTTGTGCATGCTGCTGGTCACCGCCCTCGTCGTCGTCCACGTCGTCGTCGCCCTTTGGCTTTTTGGCATCAGAATAGTCTCGGAACTGAAGCTTATCCGCAATAGCAGCCAATACGCCAGGAGCACCGCCATCAACAAGCGATCTGAAGAGCCCGCGGCGATCGTCGAAAACCGAAGGAATCTTATCACCGCACTCCCGAGCATACCGCACATAAGTTCGAGACAACAAACCATGACACGCTTCAAATATACCTTGCTCGTCCGTGCTGATATCTGGCCCAGTCCACCGCATGCGGTTATACTTCGAAAGCTTCTTTGAAAACAATGCAGCCGACACACCTGCCGTCAACATATCTGCTATCATCTCGGGGTCCCGTATCGATGCTGAGGCAGGGTCAATGTAGTATTCGACGCAGTCGCGCTTCCGCCCATCCCCATTCGGCATCACAGACAACAGCAACCTCTTCTCCAAAATCCCAGTCCCTCGCGAACAAAATAACCACATGGCATGCCGCTTGAAGATGAGCGCCTCGTTATCCAAGACGCCCTCAACGATTCTGATGTTGCTCCTGATTTCATCCCGAAGACACTTGCCAAACATCTCATTGGCGCTTCCAACTTCAATTGATTTCGCACAGTGTATCATACCTGAAATATTAGCCTTCAGCTCTGGGGAGAAGTTGAAGGTCCACCCACCAATAGTAGCGAAGAGATGGAGCCTGCACCAAGAAGAGAACTGGTGCCACCCAGGTCTCGACTTCAGGAACCCGAGCTCTGCCTTAGGATTGCTCTTTGCTCGGTCGAGGGTCGCGCCTCGAACAGCCATCGCAAACTTACCTGACACGCGGCTGCTGCCCGACGCCTCTATCTGCGCTCTGCATATCACTTCACCTGTATTGCGCTCCAACAAATGCAACGGGCACAGAACATGCGACATGATGCTGATGATGCGCCCGTTCGGTATTTGAAACGTCCATGCTAGCCTGCATCTGGTCTGTAACAGCTTGTTTACAACTTTTGATTGAGGTACCGTGAACGTCCCATATGAAACTTTGCCTTTCAATTCTACGAGTTGGCCGTCATGTATTTTGTCCAAGAGAGCTGCTGGAATATCGTCCTGGATTGGGTCCAAGACGTGACGATATGACGTATCAGTTGTCGCTTCCATCGGGGTCTCATCGTACTGCACGTCCTCGAAATATGGCAACAGATGCTGTCCAGGAATGTGTTTTACGATTGCCAATTCGAACTCCATTCGTTCCATGCGGTCATGCGCAAGGAGGGCCGCTGCGGTCCAAATCCTGCTCTTGCGAAGTTTTACCATACATATCCCCCCGAGATGTTCACTCAACGCCGTGTCGCTCATAACTCTGTCATGGCCGTCGGCCTGGAAAACATGCCCGACATACTTGTCCACGTCCGAGTCGCGCTGTGAACAACAGGCTGCAGCGTGCAACGAAGAAGCCAATTGGGTAAAAAACTGCGATGACACGGTAAACCCTTGCATAACTCTCGGGACAACAGTTGCACGAGACAATTCTGGAACATACGTCACTTGCAACGCCCTCTTGAGCGGCATCGCTGCAGCATACTTGAACTCGCACAGTAGAGATTTTTGAACTGGAAGCATCGGCCGCCTCACAACTGTAGCATTCACCGCGGGCGCCTTGCGAGGGCGACCTCTCTTCCGCCTCGGCGGCTGCGCCGCCAACGGCACGACGCTCTCTGCGCCGATCGGGTTGCCGATCTCGGGGGCGGGAGGCTCGTCTACGCCTGCCGCTAGGGCCGCCCAATCGTCTGGCAGCTCTGGCGACGGCGCGGCCGCCAAGGAGTCCCAATCCTCTGCTGCAGGCGCGCCGCCGCCGATATAATCCACAGCGTCAACATCATCGGCTCCCGCTGCCAGGGCCGCCCAACCCTCCTCCATAATATAGACGCATTACAGCATCAGAACCGAATGCAAAACAAAAATATAAACAAATATGGCTGGCCAACGAGATGATGGCGCGATGCTCCGATAAGGGCCCGAGGGCCCATGATGCGTTCAAATGCCCGGATCACGGACGCATCTTCGAACCGACGCGCACGTTCCACTCCGACGCGCGAATGGACCGCTATGCGGAGGCACTTGCTGGGAGGGCACGCTTGGGAACACGTTGCTGAACAATGCTGAATGGGCCCCGACGGCAATGCAAATCAACGTGCAATGGCAATGACATGCTGCGCGCAATGCGGCCCCCGCGTGCCGCGTGATATGTGGTGCGAACTACAGACGTGCACATGCGTGCACATGCGCGCACCGCCCTCCCGTGCTGGGCCGAAACACGCGTGCGACCACACTGCACTTCGCGCGCGACAACGGAATACATTGCACACGCGCTACGATGGCTACCTGCACTCTTATCATGCGCGCGCGGAAAGCCGCACACCCCGCTACATCTCGCTGTCTTACATGTGTTCGTTCCACGTGTTTGTTTCTGTTGTATAATAGGTCATGGGCGCTCTCGCCTCAACGCCAGCCACATCTTTGCTCCGCCGACGGTTGCCCGCGCGCGATCCCTTTCGCCCCGCAATTTTGTGGCACCGCCGACTAGCCCCGCCCGCGCATGTGAAAATTTCAATAGCGACGGCTTGTTTTCTCATTGCATTCATGCGCACCCCGCTCGGAAAGTTTCCGAGGGGCCCGAGGCGCGCTCTCGCCTCGGCGCCTGCCGCACTCCCACCCCATTTGCAGCTTCACTGTCTGCAACGGAAAGTTTGACCTGAGCAGCGCCGCGTTGTCGCGGGCTTGAGTTGGCGACCTCGTCACGAACTTGCTTTCGCATTCGTTGCGGGTGCGACGCGCGGCGGGCTACGCCGCGGGCCGCGGCGGCGGCGCCGCGCGCGCCCGCGGACGGGCGCGGGTGGATCGCGCGCGGGTGCAACAATTGCACCCGCGCCGATCGCCGCGCGACGATGCCCGACAGAACGGGCCTGCCGCGCCTCCCGCGGGAGTTCACAACGCCATCGGGCCTTGGAAACACGCGGGCGCGACAAGGGTCGCGCGCGCGCAGCGGGGGGGGAAGCTCGAATTCTCGGCCGAGCTAAAGTCAACGCGACCGAACATGGCGCGCGCAGTTATTGCGGGAGGTCTTGACGGAGGCCAAGCTACATTTGCATGCCCTGGTGACCTTTTTTCCTTGCAAATTGCGGGTGCCCGCCAGGGTTACTTTAGAGCTACTTTATTTTTTGGGGGGGCCTACCAGCTGTAGAGGATCGTTCCTACACAACCCTGGAGTCTGGTCTCACGCCTTCCTCGGCGGTACCATCGAGCGCGTGCGCGAGCGGTGCGCTGGCGACTTCTCGGTCGTGCACCAGACGAAGGCGGTGGTGAGGCTACCGTCCATACAGCCCGAATATCTTGAGAGGGCAGGGCTGGGTGACCTCGATATCGCGGAGAAGGCGATGGCGACGCAGAGCGGCATGCATGGGCGGGTCTTGTACGGCCAGGGGCTCGTGTATGACGAGATCTACCAGTTCCTGCAAGATCTCAGTATCCTGGACAAGCCGAACGAGAAGAAGTCCGGCGATGGCCCGGGAGCTGGGCAGACGCCGCTGGCGGGCTTGTTCAATCGACTCGTGCAGTCCGGAAAGTCCGACCATGAGACCAAGTCGAACGGCTCGCACGGGGGCCTTGCCTCTCTCCCGGTATCGACATCCGTCCTCGGCAACTTCCACCCGACACCGTGCATCGAGATGTTGCGCGGCGAGCGGGGCGACCACGGCTGCCAGGCTAAGGCGCGCGTCACCGTGTGCACGGGATTGCCGGTTCAGCCTCACGAGATGTACGTCGATCTCGACGGCGACGAGTGCCCCGCGGATTGGGTCGAAATCCCTCCCAACATCCATTCAGCACTCGGCGCGGACAATGCTTTCAGCTCCGTGAACTCCTTCAAAGCCTTCTTCCACGTCAGGGGCGAGGATGAGGAGACGGCGGAAGATGTCGGGGCGGGCGAGGAGGACGCCGCGGTCGCGAACCCGCCCTTCGTGCCCGACCTGGCGGGGATCATCCACACGCTCCCAGACTCTGTGGAGGTGCGCGTGCGCATGAGGTTGGTTGAGGGGCGGTACGTGCCCGAGTGGCTTCTCCCGCGGCGCGACATCACTATCCCAGCCGAGGCCGACCTGGGCACGAGGGCGGCCGTGCTGACCGAGCACTGCGCCCAGCAGGGCCCGCATCACGAGATCGTCCTTTCGGATGCCGCCAAAGGTAAGTTCGCCTCCTATTCGACCTACTACAACATCATGGTCAAGACCGCTCGCGACGCGAACGACCCGGACAAGGGGGCAGAAAACGGCATCGGGCCGTGGAAGCTCGGCATGATCGCCGCGTGCCTTCTTCTCGCCGACATCATGTGGAATCAGGTGGAGTTCGTGTACAAGGGGATGCCGTGGGTCATCCAGGGCACCCACATGGAGCGCGCGTTCAAGCTGGCGGGCATCCTCGACGGCATCCGCACCGCGTTCCGTGACGACGCTGCTGTGGAACGCCTGGCCGTTGGGGACATTGCAGATGCGCTTACAGCCACCCGCGCTGATAAGGAGCTTGACAACGTGAAGATTGTGAAGAAAATGCCAGGCACGGAAATTGCGCGCCGCATGCTCTGTAAGACATATGCGTTCACCGTCGAGGACGACGGAGGGAGTCGCGAGGCCCTGGTGGTGCCCGCCAGCAGGGCCCATGGCTTATGGACGGTCAAGGAGGCCAAGGACCGCGATGTCGGGAAGATGTCGGTGCACGTGTTCCGTGGTGTGGCGAATGCGTGCCCCCCGAAGCTCGGGCGCTACGATGCCGACATCGACGCCCTGGTGCTCGGGCCCGAAGCACTTCCAGATGGCGAGCCCAGCATGGAGTTCAAGGAGGCCCTGAACAATTACGCCAACATTACCTGGGAGCAATTGTGCGCCGCGGTCGACAAGAACAAGGTCGAGAACCGCGGCGGCAAGAAGCGGCCGCGGCAGGCGTGAGGCGCGGCCCGAGTCCGGTGACCGGTCGGGACGGGGGCGCCCGCGGGCGCGGCGGCTGGCAGGGGATCCGACTCAGTGGGGCGCTGTAGTCGGCGGGGAAGTCGGCGCGCGCTGACTATTGCAGTCGATATCAGGAGCTGCGAGCGTTTGCAGGAGCGACGTGCTCGCCTGCCTGCGAGTGCCCAGTCGGGGTCAGATTCTCAGCAATTAAGACTTCGCCCCCGCTCGCCCTCGCCACCTCCGCCCCCGCCTCGTCGCAGGTGTCTCCTGGGAGCTCACGGGTTGCATATCGGATAATTGCCCCCCTCCCTCTCGGGCCCGAAAATTTAGAATCGCGTGCATGCTGCAGGCGTCTCGGCTCAAGATTCGCGCGCGCATTCCGAGCCCGACCCATTACTTCCAGCATCGCCAGCTTTCTCCGCGTTCTCCTCGATGGCCGCGCGCGCGTTCGAGGAGGCCCAGCTGCTCCAGTTGCAAATCGAGCAGAGCGTCGACTATGCGGCGTACCTGCAGTTTCAAGGACCCACCAATGAATTCGCCCCGTCTCCCAGAGAGGGTGAGAGTTCATGCAGAGAGCTGTGTGGGTCGTATGGGGGGGGCTCCGCGAACGCTTCAATAAGCTCCCCAGAGGATCCCATGGAGGCTCCTAGAGCACCTCATGGAGCTGTCTAGAGACTCAGCGAGTGCCCCAGGGAGAATCGATTAGGATACCAGCCCCCCCAGCGCCGCAGGAGAAGAGCTTTTCAAGAGGAACCAGGCGCTCGTGGCGCTCGCGAGCGGACATTCCTCTGCAGTCGCGGCGATCAGCAGCCCCCGGTGCGATCTGCGCGCCCGATCGACAGACACGAAGATCAGCTTCAAAAAAGTGTCTTGAGCCTCGTCGAGAGGAGGGCCAGTCGGCGACGACAACGACGACGACGACGGGCCTGACACACCTGCCAGGGTTTTCCAGGGGCACTACATAAATCCACGTGGAAGTAATATACTCGTGTGAGTATGTAATACATATATATATATACATATATATATGCATATATATATACATATACATATACATATACATACTTATACATTATACATATGTATATACATATGTTCGTAACTATACATATGTATACATTGTAAGTGCATAACACTGGATCAACGCCACTAAGCTCCTGGATATATCACAGAAGCCACAGAAAGCCCCAGAAGTCGAAGTCTCAGGCAGCACTAGGAGACACCAGGAGACGCCACGAGACCACATGAGGCCAGGGTGCCCCAGGAGCCCCCGCAGTGCACCCGCAACAACATTAAATTTGTTGCGGATGTTCTGGGGGCCTCCCTGAGGTCCTCTAGGAGGCTTCTTGAAGCTCGGTCGGGCGGCGAGGCCCGCGCGATCGACCAACGGGCATGCTGTCGGGTAGATCTGGCTCCGCTCGCCACGCGGCACACCCCAGCCACGGAGCTGCAGGGTATATCACGAGGTCCTAGGAGGTTCAAGGAGGCCACAGAAAGCCCCCAAAGTCTCAGGAAGCATTAGGAGACACCAGGAGACGCCACGAACCCACATGAGGCCAGGATGCCCCAGGAGCCCCCGCAGAGCACCCGCAACAAAATTAAATTTGTCGCGGGTGTTCTGGGAGCTTCCCTGAGGTCCTCTCGGAGGTTTCTTGAAGCCCGGTCGGGCGGCGAGGCCCGCGCGATCGACCAACGGGCATGCTGTCGGGTAGATCTGGCCCCGCTCGCCACGCGGCGCACCCCAGTGGAATATGTCAAGGTCCCCGCGGACATCCTGCGCACGATCGCTGCGTTCTTCCAGCCGAGCAACCCTGCCACTCAGCCCAGTCTTGACTTCGTCCCTTACCCCGTGCTCGCAGGCGCCGACAACGACCCGGCGCCGAGGGGTAATCATGCGTTCACTGACCACTGTGAACTTTTTCTTGGCGTCTTTCGATCTTTATCTCGACTCGCGACGATTCGCGTGTGTGTGTGTGTGTGCGTGTGTGTGTGGTGGTGATGGTGGTCGTGGTGGCGGCGGTGCGTGGTGGTGGTGAGGGGGGAGGGGCAAATCGGATGTGGCCGATGGCGCGATCCCCCCAGGTGCTGCCTCATCACGTTGGACACTGGCTGCGTGACCACATGGTCGGGAGTTACGGCTTCAACCCCTTCCCGCCCGTCAGGCACGACGTCGCCCGCGCGCAGTTCAAGGTCCGGGCGCTGCGCGCGGCCATGTCGCGCGTCGCGGAGGACTCGTGGCACCTCCGCGTGATGCTGACGGAGGCCAGGGTGAAGCACGCCTCGGCGTGGGCGTCGATCCGTCAGTTCAGGGATCTGGGCGATGACGGGATGGAGCACGAGGTGGCGGGCCAGGTCGACGACATGGAGGACCAGGTCGAGAGGGTGGCCGCGCTCGCTCTGGAGTGAGGTCGGCGGCGGCAGAAGGCGGAGGCCACGGCCTTGGGCCGACTCGGAGGGGCCGCAGTCGGTGCGTACATTAATACATGTAAGTGAAGCCCATCAGCACGATCTGCCGCGCCCGCCGCCCCCGCCCCCTCCCCGCAGATTGCCCGAGCTCAAGTGGGGGGAGTCAGGAATCCTGGCGATCTGGGAATCCAGGAGCCGGTGGTTGGCTGGTCGTTGGCGCGCGTACTCTGGGCGAGGTGCGAGAGTCGATCAGCGGGGATTCATATCGCAATCCTCGTCGGAACGCGCGCCAGGTGTGATCTGGGAAGCAGTGATATCAGCTTCTCTTCGCTCGTCGAGTCGACGGGGCGCTGCGTCATCGCCGCGTGGGCTCCAGTTCAGGGGGCGCCTTGCCTTGCACTAGCGCGGCCCGCGGCACCGCTGACCCACTGCCATGGGGGCGCGGCCAGTGGCGAGGCGGCCCGCGGCCCGCCCTGTCCTGCCGACCATCGGCAAGCAGCCGGCCGCCAGGGCGGCGGTCGCCAGAGGGCCCGCCGTGGCGCGGACGGCCGCGAAGCGACCGGCCGCGGCGAGGGGCCGCCAATGCCAGGCCCGACACCAGGACTCGCTATTTTTGAACACACCTCATGATAAACAAAAAACGTTGGCACCAACGCCCAGAGCAGGCCTGGGTAGATTTCTAGGCGGGGGATTTAGGAATCGGGCTTGACTTGGGGGTCAAGGACGAACGCGCGCCATGTTCCGAAATATTCTGCCGATTTCTGAGGCCTCTATCAGTTTGTGATTTTAGGATCGGGAGTTCGTTTCCTTACAGCCCAGGAGTTGGCGAAGTATATCGTGGAGGAGATTCGTGACTATGTCGACCAGGCCAAGGAGGGCGACGCCGAGAACGCCAGCGCCGTGCTCGAGTGCTCTGTCTGCGGGAGAATTCTTTCGAGGCCGCAGAGGGCACGCGAGCACGCGAAGAGCCACCTGGAGGGCAAGTTCGCGTGCATCCACAAGACGCTCCTGACCGATGTGCAGATCTCGCACCCAGTAATCGCGGCGGTGCAGCGCTCCCTGTACGACCACGACATCCTCGCGGGTTGCCCGCGCGGCGGCTACGCGTCCCGCGCGAGGTCGCTCATCCAGGAGTGGATCGGCGTCACCGCGACACCCGGTGGGAGAGATTCTCTCTACACCGCGACGGGCCACAAACGCGACTGCGACCTGAGACTGGTCCTGACCGACACCGGTCCGCAATATTGGCTACATTCCGACGAGAAGCTCCGCTGCGCTCGCAAGTTCGGCGGCCACTACTACACGATGGCGTTCGGCAACATGTACGCGCGGTTCTTGCTTGACGCAGGAGGCGTGCACGGCCGCGCTTTCCGCTCCCTCAAAGCGGCATGGGCCCGCGGTGGCTGCGAGGTGGGATCGCTCGCCAACCGGCACACCGGCACCATGATAGCACTGATGTTGGACATTGCCGAGTCGAAAGCCTTCGGGGATTTCGTGGGTGCACAGCTTCTGAAATGCGCTGACATCGGCGGCCTCCGGTCCATCTCTATCGACGCGACGTACAAGGTCGCGCTCAAGGTGTCCGGACAGACCCGTATGCAGAAACACAACGTGTTCAGCGTGATCGGATTCCATGGCGAAGTGTTGGGGCTCGCTCCCTCGTACGCAGAGCGCCCAGAGGCATTCGCCGGCGCAGCGGGGCGCTCGGTGCCCCCCGAGCTCCGCTCGGGCGTCGAGCACGTGGCGAGCGATGTCGTCGGGCGCAAGCTGTGCGAGGAGATGCAGAAGATTCTCCCGAATTTGCAGTGCGCATCCCTTGACCCGTTACACCTGGCGTTCTCCGTGGACACCCACACCTCTAAGCGCCGCATGCGGCCGACCGCGGTCGGCCTCGTCATGCGGGCTGTATTGGGGAAGTTCTCCGTGGCCGACTGCGCGCGGAGGCGCGACCCGTTCCACTGGGGCACTGGCGCGGCCAGGGCGTCCGCTCAGGAGCAATATTTCATCAAGCGCATACGAGGGGGCGACATGGGGCACCGCCGAGCGAAGACCATCCTCAGCGACATGGACCCTAACGCGCCGATGCAGTCCAGGGAGCAGTTTGCCATGTTGATGGCCGCCATCGCGCGCGTTTACCCGGAGCGGATGGACGTGCAGTACGACAAGGGCACGCTCCGGGCGCAGTTCATTGCGGCGTGTGCCCCCGATCGAGCGGAATTTTACATGAACAACATCCGCTACAGGGCGCGGCTCACGCCGGAGGAGAACAGCTCTCTCGGCGTTGGAACGACTCGCAACGAGCAGATACACTCGTGCATCAACGCTAATTTCCGCCAGGTGAGTCGCATTGATGCCAGGGCCATGAAGTCCGAGCTCGCGCTGTGGGCGGGGTGCGAGACCACGCTGGCGTCAAGGGCCTTGGGCGGCAGGACGACCTCGAGGGTGCGGCGCGCCGATATGAAGGCGACCGTGGTCAACTCAGTCTCGCTGTTCGACGCGGAGAACTGGCCGGTGCACGTGGGCGGGGATGTGACGGAGTATCAGGCTTCCGCCCCACCTGTGGAGGGCGATTTGCGCCCGCGCAGGCGCGGGCCGTCCCGCGAGCAAGGAGACGTCTTGCAGGCCATTAGGGCGAAGGTGAACAAGCCGACCAGGAAGAGGCTGTTTGACCTCTCAACCAACAAGCGGTCGACCTAAAAGCTAACCGACTACTTTCTTCTCGCGGCCTGTGGGCCGCTCTGTTTCAATGCGCCAGTGTAAGCAAGTCTGGTGCAAGTGTATAGCGGAGGCGAGGGCAGCCTGGCGGGGATGACTTGCGCGACTGCTGCGCGACGCCGCGCTGGAAGCCCGCGGCGTCTTGCTCGATGTAAGATGCGAGGGTGCCGCGCCAGCCTGCGCACGCGAAAGTTGTATCAGCGTAATAGGGCATGCGCGGCCAGGGTTGCACTTAATTCAGTTAGGATTTAAATGGTGATCGAGCGTCGCCCGACACCAGGGGGGGGCAGCCGAGATGGCCACTGCCATGCACTGATGGGGCGGTGCAGAAGGCGAGTGGCTGAACAGGCAAGTTCGCAGCATTGAGAGCTTGAGCAGATGTTTCTATCTTATTTCGCCTCACAGCCACCACGTGTAAAACATCGCTGCCGCCCTCAACCGCAACCCACTTTCCAGCTGGAGTTCGGGCCCCAAGTGGCCGATCGGAAAGTGTTCACCACTCTTGGGCAGTTGACATCGTTATCGCTGTAGTCGTCGATGCTGTGCCGTTGAGCCCTTGCTCGTCGATGCTGCGATGTTGGGCCTCTCTATGCATGTTACCACGGCCCTGGGAACGCGCGGGTTGCGGTTCACTGATTTGGTGGCTACTGGGCGCATCCGCCTCCCCACCCGGCGCCGTCTCGGAGCGCCTCGAGGCTCGTTGTTGGGGTGTCCCGCGGCTGGGGAATTCTAAGGGTAAAGTCAAAGTATGCCTCAGGATTTCGGGAGTTCTGGAGATCTGGGAATCTAGGGCCCAGGGTTTTTCACCCCCCCGCGGCGGCTAAAGCGCGCAAGGGCGCACTTTTTGGTAAAAAGTGTTTCGGTGCGTGGCCGAAGTTTTTGATGGTTCTGGAAGTCTCTTGAGGGCTTCCTTGGGGAGCTCCGAGGGCACTTGGAGCCGTCCTGGGGCGGTATTGAGAGCTCTTGGGTGCATATTGATAGCTATATTGAACCATCGTGGGCTATCTTGCACGATCTTGGAGGTCATCTTGGACTCTCTGAGGCCCTCTGGGAGCCATCATGAGCCATCTTGGGCAATCTACACGGATGAAGTGCGCTTCCTTTTCAAATTGGGTCTCTCGCCTCAGCACCACCCACGCCCCAGGAGGTCCCTTTGTTTTATGGGTACCAATCCTCATAGAAAAAATAACGCATATGTTACAGAGATCCTCAATCCAATACGGCCACCATAACATCCAATAGGGGCTCATGTCGAAGTTGTTGCTTGAGATCTCCCTCCCAAGGTGGCCCCGAGACCGTCGTCAGGCCACCGAGAAGTGCCCAAAATACCTTCTGAGAGCACAAAGAGGTCCCCAGGAAACCCAAAAGGGCACCCCACAGATTGCACCCGCGCTAGTGTTGTTTCTCTCGATCTGCACGTCCTCGATTCGTGTTTGTATCATGTGTATTGTTGTTTCTCAGCGCACTCGCACACATATATACACATATATATATGTATATTATATATATATATATATATGTTAATATATATATATATATTGTTAATATATATGCATATATATATATATATATATATATATATTATGTATATAGTATTATATCACTCATATATCTATACACATAACTTAATATATATATGTGTATACATGTATATCAATATATATTATATATATATCATAAGATATATACAATATATATCATAACATATAGTATATACGATGATATGCGTGTGTCACGACGGAGCAACCCTACGAAGTCCCAGTATAAATCACGATGCTCCAAATGGTTCCTGGTTGTCCAAGGAGGCCGCAGGAAGCCACAGAGAGTCCCAGGACGTCCCAGAAGGCCCCAGGAGATCACAGTACATGAGGCCCCAGGAGATTCCAGGAGGCTTCAGGAGGCCCCATGGGCTCCAGAAGGCATCAGGATGCCCCATAGGATCCAGGAGGCATCAGGAGGCCCCATGGGATCCAGGAGGCCTCAGGAGGCCCCATGGGCTCCAGGAGGCCTCAGGAGGCCCATCAAGGGGGATACCGGTATCCCCTCCTGGTCGCCCCGACGGGAGGGGAGGAGGGGAGGGAGAAGGAGGAGGAGGGGGAGGAGGATGAGGAGGAGGAGGAGGGGGAGGAGGGAGGAGGAGGAGGGCGGAGGAGGGAGGGAGGAGGGGAGGAGGAGGAGATAGGAGGAGGGAGGAGGAGGAGGAGGAGGAGGAGGAGGAGGAGGAGGAGGAGGAGGAGGAGGAGGAGGGGAGGAGGAGGAGGAGGAGGAGGAGGGAGGAGGAGAGGAGGAGGAGAGGAGGAGGAGAGGAGGAGGAGGGAGGAGAGGAGGGGGGAGGAGCGAGGAGGAGGGAGGAGGAGGAGGAGGAGAAGGAGGAGGAGGAGGAGGAGGAGGGAGGGAGGAGGCGGGAGGAGGAGGGGGAGGAGAGAGGAGGGAGGAGGAGGAAGGAGGAGGAGGAGGAGGAGGAGGAGGAGGAGGAGGAGGAGGAGGGAGGAGGAGGAGGAGGAGGAGGTGAGTGGGAGGGTGGGAGGAGTGGGAGGAGTGGGAGGAGTGGGAGGAGGAGGAGGAGGAGGAGGAGGAGGAGGAGGAGGAGGAGGAGGGAGGAGGAGGAGGAGGAGGAGGAGGAGGAGGAGGAGGAGGGAGGAGGAGGCAGGAGGAGGAGGAGGAGGAGGAGGAGGAGGAGGAGGGGGAGGAGGAGAAGGAGGAGGAGGAGGAGGAGGAGGAGGAGGAGGAGGAAGGCATTGGGGCTTGAGAGGGCCCAGGGAGGCCCACAGGAGCTTTCTGCCTCCACCACGTGCTGAGGACACCGTACAACCCCAGCCGCAGCCTTTTTTCTCACAGCAGGGCGCGAGTGGCCTCCTCCTTGCCACTCGCGCCCTGCTGTGAGAAAAAAGGCCCTGCCTCCATTAGTTTGTGCACGCCCGCGACGTTCCCTCATCAGACTCGTTCTCCCGAGCCGGCCTGGCACCGCCGTGCCAGGAGAGAGAGAGAGAGAGAGAGAGAGAGAGAGAGAGAGAGAGAGAGAAAAAAAAAAAAGAAGGGCCAGCGCCCGCGTGCTGGTCCCGGAGCCGCAGTGCGACTGCTCAACAGCCACCACAGCGCCCAGCGTCAGCTGCCTCCATGGCACTGCCAGTACGGAGTGCGAAATTCAGGCGGGCACGCACACTGCCGTGGCCGCTCGACTCAGGCGGGATTGCTGTCCACCACGGGGCCGCCCGGCCAGTGCCCACTGGCGCCGCCAGCGAGACCGCAGCCGGTCGCGGCCCCCACCCCAAAGGCAGGAGAATGCAGAAGAGCGGGTCCAGGAAGCCCCCTACGTGCGCATGGCGACGCCCGGCGAGGCCCCTCGCCCACCCGTGCTACGACCCGATCAAGCCGTCGACGACAGAAGAGGAGATCCAGGCCCACACAACCAAGACCAAGTTACGGCTCCAGTTCCTGTGGGCGCAGTACAGAATGCAGCGGGCAGCCAAGGAGGACACCAAGGCCACGTGCGCGGAGATCGGAGCATGCAGGCGAACGCTCATAGCTCATCGGGACGCGGAGTTCCAGCTCAAGCACGTGGACGACCCAATCGGCCGCATCACCAAGAGGCAGGAGTCCATCGAAGAGAAGCTCAAGGCCGCACAGGCCACGGTGAATCAGCTTTTGGCGCAACTCGAGGACCAGACCGACCAGCTCGAGGGCATGAAGCGCACCCGCATCGAGCTGCTGGAGATGCAGGAGGCCGGGAAACAAACAATGGCATAAGCATAAAACTCAGAGATCCGCGCGGATTTCTCGGATCCGCGCTGGACCCCCTTCCCAGGCGCACGGAGCGCGCCAGGGGCGGCGCCGGAGGCGCCGCCAGGGGGGTCCAGTGCCAACGCCAGCGTAGGAGGAGTACGAGGAGGAAGAGGAGGAGGAGGAGGAGGAGGAGGAGGAGGAGGAGGAGGAGGAGGAGGAGGAGGAGGAGGAGGAGGAGGAGAGATCCAGGCGCCCGTCCTCAACTCTGCAGGGAGAGCAGGAGCCCCAGGATCCAAAGGGAGGGCTCCCCGCATGGAGGCTGAAGCAGTCGGTCGATGCCCAGATGGACGAGACGTTGCAGGCAAGCCTCCAGCCGATGCGGCAGGCGCTCGACCAGATGGCGATCATGATGCAGAACCTGGCTGCTGCGTCGGCGGGCATGGCCGGCCAGGCCGCAGCCACCGCGGGCCAGGGCTGGCCAGGGGCAGCGGCTGCGCAGGCCGAGCAGCCAGTGCCGAGCGCGGAGGCGGCGGGCGTCTCCGCGGCGGCCACGCCTGCCCCGGCCCCTGCCCAGACGGCTGCGCAGAGGGCTGCCCAGGGGTTCGCCACCGCGGCCGCGGCCGAGCTGCAGCGTGCGAGCTCCCCGCCTGCGGCCGCAGGGCTTCGCGAAGGCCGAGGGGGCAAGCTCGACGGCGACGGCCTTCCGGCCCTTGGAGCGAGATCCAGCGCGACGAGCCCGTTCCGCTCGACCCCGACTGCACCGAGGACGGCACCAGGCCCAGGGGCGAGGAGGCCTGGAACCGTGCCGATGGCCGCTGAGGCCGCTGCCGAGGCGGGCCAGCCCTGCTGAGTGCAGCCAGCCACTAGGTCCCCCGGGTCTTCTTGCGTCACTCTCTGTCGGCCAGGGTGCGTTGCCAGCAGGAGGTGGCATCGGTGTGGCGGGCGACTCGACCTCGATTACGGGTTCCACCTTCTGTCAGGCCCTTCCGAGGGAAATATGAAAACCCATCTCAGAATTGACTGTCGGCTTGTGCAACAGCACGGCAGAGAACACCGTCAACACTTCTCGAATTAGCTTGAGTAGAAGCTTGGTCGACAATAGCTCACGTCATGCGCAGGGGCCTGATCTCGTCCATAGGCCGAATATCCAGGCAGCCGACAGTCCGAATTCTTTTTTTTTTCAGAAGGGCGCTGAGGTACAGCAGCAGGGAAGTACCCAGGTGCCCGCACTCGTGCATGCAGCCGTCTCTTGCGTCAGTGGCAGCAGCGCGCAGGCCACTTTAGCCACCCTGCCGTCTTGCTTGAGAAGTCGCGTCTCTGCAGCGATGCGCCACAGCACCCCCTCACCTCGTCCGTCCTTCCTTCCGCTGCTTTTGCTTCTGGTTGCCTGGCCCCAGAGGCCCCCGTCCCAGCCACTGGGGGCATGGAGATCCAAGTGGTGACCCCGACCCCCATCCCCATCTGCTTCGAAGCTGAGCTGCAGCAGCAAATCGAGAACTCTAAAGACCGCATCGTGTACCCGATGCCGAGTATACACGAGTTGGACCACGACATTGCGCAGCTCAAGGGCTTGCTTCCTGTGGAATTTGATGCCGGCACCATGTCACCATCTGGCCTCCATCCCTGTGCCCAAATCGCCCTTGCCTCTGCTCCTCGCCTCTCCCAAGCCCCAGTGTGCCCTCCATATATTTACTGACGGCTCCCTTTTCCCAGGAGATCACACCGAGTGTGGCTGGTCGTTTGTCCTGGTCTGGTAAAGCGTTCGGAGGAGCACGCACTTCGGAAGAGCCTTGTGGGGGTGGGGGTGGAGGGCTCCTTCCCAGGGATGCCGAGTGCCTTTTCTAGTCAGGACCCCGAGGTTACGGCCACCTTGTGGGCCATTTTCTATGTCTCCCTCCACGCCCCACACTTGCTTGCGACCCCGGGTTCCGATTCCCTCGCGGCCCTCGACGTCGCGGCCGGGCGCCGCTCCTGCCAACTTCACCCACCGCTGGGGCGTGCGGTGAGGCAACTTGTCAGCACCCACACGTCCGCGGGCAGAATCTTGCTCTACCACGTCGCCGCCCACAGAGACCATCCTTGGAATGAGATGGCTGCTCGAGGGGTGGGGGGGGGTGTTTTATCCCCGATCATGTATTTGCCGTTTTGGCACCCCCCTCAAAAGGCTGCTGGTCCTGGATCCCAGAGCTGCCTGAGGAAGATCGGGAGGCCTGCCCGCCCGTGCAGCAAGTGGCCCACGGTCCACCTCAGTGTTTGTGTTCACCGTTCACCCGTCACAGGCCCCAGGCCCTCGCCGCTCCTGTCCCGCCCGACAGAGGGCGGCCCATTCTCAGGCAGGCTTCCAGAGCTCAGGCGATCCAGGGCGGGCCCGACGCCGATCGCCTCAGGCCGACTCCTGGCCACGACGGCACGCCACGTCAGCGCGGGCACCACGGGCTTCAATCCAGGCATCGCTACTTACAACGTCCTTTCGGTGTGTGAGACTCTACCAGAGCTCTCGCGAGACGCCACCAACAAGCAAAGGGACCCCTGCTCCGCACCCAGTCACGTGAGAAAGGGACTCATGCTGTGGGGGCTCAGGAGGCTCGCGCGAAAGCTGGCAAGCGCCAGGCCGGTGACTGTTTCGTCCTGGCCTCTGGAGGCCAGCAAGGAAACCTCGGATGCGAACCCTGGATCAATACCGAAGTACCGCATGCGAGCTTCGAAAGAGGACAGTTATTCTTCAAGCCTGCCCATGCCAGCCGTCTCCACTTCGACCCTCGCCGCCTCGGTCTTCAGATGTTCGCCCCATCTCTCAGCGCAGTTTCCTGGGTGCTTCACGCGCTGCGTAGCAAAGCCCCCCCCCGCTGGTCAGAAAAACCAGGTGGGAAGAAACCCATCGCTTGCTGGCTAGGTGCCCCCCTCACTGTGCCATGATCGACGCCAAAGGACGGGTGGGCCTGGAGCCCGAAACTGCTGGTGTGAGGGATTTGGCTTTGCCCAAGTTTTGGACGACAGCGGGCGCGAACTTTGCGATACCGTCGCGGAGCTCTCGCTCCGAACGCTCACGACCCTGAGGGCCCCTAAGACCGACTCGTTCTCCTCGCAGGACCGATTACATCATCATCCTCTCTGCTGACCTGGATCAGACTGTCGCGCGTCACGGGGTTTGGCATAATTCAGATCCCATGCGCTCCATGTTTTACCGTTACCCTGTGCATGCTTATCTCCAGTGGTTCGCCCAGCGGAAGCACCACCCCCGATGGGTTTTGACAGGTCTTCTTTGGCTAACCCCAGTTGCCGGCAAGTTGTCGCATCGGCGCTGCTTCGCACCCTCATGGCCCCCTATGGAATTGACCCCACCGCCCACAGTGATGCCGTCACGGATCAGATTGTCAGCGCCGCCCTGCAGGCTTTTTCCCCGCCCCGCCGTCAGCCCCGCGAGCCCTACGCGTCCAGAGGCGCTCAGAGGCTGATTCAAATCAGGCGATGCTCAAGCACGCCAGCCAAAGCGAAATGCACCAGCCCATCCACGGCGAAAGGAAGCAACGTTGTCATTTGAGTCGAATAGAAGCCCTTTCCCTTTGACCCCTTCCCCTCGGAGATGGCAGGGGAGTCCCGGGGTGTGGTCCCGGGGGGGGGGGGTCCCGGGCGGGGGGTCCCGGGGGGTGGGGCTCTCGGGGGGGGGTCCTGAGGGGTGGTCCAGGGTCAGAATGCAACCCTCCCGGCCCGCCCTCTCCCTCCCATTTGCCTCCAGGGTCGCGGCACTGGCCGCAAGGCCTTCGCAATCAGGCGATGCATAAGAGAAGCGCTCAGGAGCCCCAGCGCCAGCCTCAGGACCTGGTCTCCATTGCTGCCATGCTCACGGCCTCGGACCCTCAGGTGAATGATCTGCGCTCAGGAGGCGTCGTCTGTTTCGCCCGTGTTCAGCTAAGTGCGTCTTGCTTTCTCGGCCGCGGCCTGCCTGGAGAAGGTCAGAAGCAGGAGCTCGCGAGCTTTCTCCAGGCCAGCAAATATGTTCTGGCCAAGTGGCTCACATTGGATCGCGTGGCTCATATCGAGAGCATGACTGAGGAATTCAGCAAGCGAGCGAAAGCCGGCGACCAGGGAGCTCAGCGGCAGTGCATCGGCTCGCTTTTGGCCTTCGGGAGGCGTCAGGGGAAGTTCCACCCACCAACCCCACCTCGCCCCTCGTTGGGATCCTCAAGGTGATGTTTTGGATACCCCCGATGTGTACGGGCTTTTCGCTTCGCAGGAGTGCGCCCTCACCTTGTCTAAAAAAGCTCTCATGGCTCACTGCAAGCCCCTGCCCCGCCCGCCAACCGCCCCCCCCGCACACCTCCGTGTTGCAGCGTTCCGAGGACAGCCTGATGTCCCTCGATGCCTTGGCTCAGAATTTAGCCCTTAGTGCCCCACGAGCGTTTCAAGGCGGGGGGGGCCGACCTCGTCGCTGGGGACTTGATCGAAGCCGCCCCTGGTGCTCGCGCTTGCCTCGCTCACCCCCTCATCGCTAAAGTTTCGCCCCTCGGCAAGGAGCCCCTCTCTTTCACTGGGGGATGGGCCCGCCCGCTCGACGATGGCTCTGGCACCCCATCCTTGTCGATCCACCATCACCAGGTTCTGCTCATGAGTGTCACTGCCAAGTGTCATCACCGTTTCACGCGAGAACGAGTCTACGATCTCGCGATTGCTCTTCTCTTATGCACTCAGCGCAGGGGCCGCAGGGGTCGCGGGACCGACATCGCGGGCGACAATGCGAGGGCCTTCCAGGCCTACGCCACGCAGCAGAGTATCCTACGCCTCCAGCTCCTCCTCCTGGCCTTCGCACATCTCAATGCCGCCTTCTATACGGACGTGCGCGAGATTCTTTGCCCCTGGGCGCGCGCGGAGATGGCCGCCGCGCGGTTGTGGCCGCCACCCCGACCCCCCAGGCTTCAGCGCCGGTCCTCAGGGCCATGATGGCCATCCGGTTTCTGGACCAAGCCCAAGTAAACGACGCTCACGTCGCGGACCTGCTGAATGACGCGCGCAAGTGCGCGTGGTTTGCGTTCCAGGGCGCCCCCGCCCTTGCCGCCGCCCGCGCGGGTGCCCGACGGGGAGGGCCCCTCGTGGACCTCGTCTGCAGCCTCGTCTTCTCGCCAATGCTGCGCGATCTCGGAAACAAGCTGACTGCCCGAGACATCGCCGTCTGGCTCGATCGCCCCCGCATCCGATCTTGGCCCGAGACCAAGTTCAGGAGGATGCTTTCTTGTCAGAAGCCGTCTTTATGGACGACCTCGTTGTTCCCATGCTGACCTATGACAAATAAAAAACTATCGAGACCCACGTTGTTCTGCTGATTGAAGCCATTTACCTGGTTGCGGCCGAGCTTGGCTTCGCTCTGAATTTCGGGCCCACCAGAACCGCTGCTCTTGTTTCTCTGAAGGGTCCCGCCTGGCGCAGTGTTTGCGAGGCATTCGCTGAATCAGCAGGCGAGGGCCTGGCTTCCGCTTGCCAATGTTTGGGGCCCCCTCCCTCCCCAACGCTCACAAGCACTTGGGCAGCATTCTGCGCAAGGGTGGGCTCATGGCCCCTGAAGTTGCGCACCGCAAAACCAACCAGAAGCAAGCCATTGGCCCTCTCCAAAGAGCCGTTTTCAAAAGACGGCTGCTCCCGCAAAATTTGCATATTTGGCAATCTTGATCGGGTCGGCTAGACGCCCGCCCCCAACAAGCCTGCCCAAAGGGAGGGGGCATCAACTTTGATTGTGGGCCGCTGCGGGCCGAGACGCCCTAAACCCTAAACCCTGACCCTAACCATGAACCGTACACCAACTCAAAATCCTAGAGCACTGACCCGAACACAGTCAACACTAATCGTACGCACTGAGCCCACCACCCTGGCGCCCTAAATCCACACGCACACACACACACTTCAACCCAAACCACCCTGACACCCGACTATCTTAACCCTGACAACCTGAGCCTAAAACGAACCCCGAACCCGAACCCGAAACCCGAACCCAACCCCCTGAACCCCTGACACACGCGTTCTTCCAAGATATAACCACGCCGCTATCCCATCAGACCCCCCGGCGGGATCAGTATCACGTCCTTCTGTGAGAGGAGGAGGAGGAGGAGGAGGAGGAGGAGGAGGAGGAGGAGGAGGAGGAGGAGGAGGAGGTGGAGGTGGAGGCGGAGCAGCAGCAGCACCTGCTGCCACTGTCCTGCCTTCCCGTGAGCGCTGATCCCGGCGCTGAGGCTGAAGACGTCGAGCTCCAGCCCTGCGTCCTGGAGCTCGCCCAGCAGCGCCAGCGCCTGCTCCCAATGCTGGGCTTTCTCGCAGGCGGTGATCCCAACAGTGTAGCTGATGCCGAAGAAGGCACAACGGCATAGACACAAGCTTTCGGAACTCCTCGCGAAGTTCTTGGATCGCCCCTGGCGCCCCCTTGGCAGCGTTCCCGGCGCCGCCCCTGGCGCACTCAGCGCGCCAGGGAGGGGGTCCAGCGCAAATCCAAGAAACCCGCGTGGACCTCCGAAGATTTATGGTCGCGAACTTTGGCTTGGCGCGCCGCCGCGGCGGCCCCAGCGTCACACGATGCCTCACAAGCGGATAGCGTGTCGCTCCGCTCCGCGAGGCGGCAAGCTCGGGAGGGCTCGGGAAACTGATGCCCTGGCGGGGCTGTGATGTGGATAGCGTGCTGGGCCGAAGCGCGGCAGGCCAGAATCGGCGGCGCGACACGCTAAACCAGTTCCCCATTGCCTTCTTCGACAATGGTGCGCGGCTCCAGCTCCGCCCCGCGCAGCTCGCTGAGCAGAGCCAGCACATGCTGCCACTGCCCACTCTTTCCGCACGCGGTGGCTGCGGCATCGTAGCAGAAGACGTCGGGCAGCAGCTTCGCGCCCAGCTCTCGGAACAACAACAATGCTGCCTGCCACTGGCCGCTCTCCCCGTACGCGCTCACTCCAACACTGTAACTGACAGCATCCGGCTCAAGTGTTACCGCCGCAATCTCCCTCCACAGCGACAGTGCTGCTTGCCACTGTCCCCCTTTGCTGCATGCGCTTATCCCAGCATTGTAGCATGCGATGGTAGGTTCGACCTTCGTTTCCCACATGTCGCCGAGCAGCGAGAAAGCCCGCTGCCACTGCCCCCCCTTCTCACATGCAGAAATGCCTGTACCGAAGCTGAAGACGTCTAGCTCCACCTTCGCTCTGCACGACTCGCTCAGCAACAGCAGCGCCTGCTGCCACAGAAAAGCTGCTCCGCAAACTCTGGCGCAAGCATTGTAGCTAACGATGTCTGGATCCAACCGCACTTCCTGCAACTCTCTGAACAACGATAATGCCCGCTGCCATCCAGCGACGATTCCATCGCTGTAACTCGCAAGCCAACCATTCCCGTAAACGCGAATTGCAGTATTGTAGATGAAGGTGTCCAGCTTCAACTTTGCTCCCTGCATCTCGATAAACAACAACATCGCACGTTGCCATTGCTCACTCTTATCGCACGCGCTTATCCCTGCACTGTAGCTGTAACAGTCTGCCCTCAATCGTGCTTCCAGCGAGTCCCTGAGCAATGACAACGCCTCTTGCCACTGCCCAGCTTTCTCACACGCGCTGATTCCGGCACTGAAGCTGATGGTGTCAGGCTCCAACCTGATGGGACAGGCCCTCCGCGTCGTCGTGGTCGTTGCCGTCGTCGTCGTCGTCGTCGTCGTCGTTGTCGTCGTCCACTCCTCCTCCTCCTCCTCCTCCTACTCCTCCTCCTCCTCCTCCGCCTCCTCCTCCTCCTCCTCTCCCTTTCTCTCCCGCCCCTCCTCCTCCGCCAGCATGGCACCACCTCCTCCTCCTCCTCCTCCTCCTCCTCCTCGACTCCTCCTCCTCCTCCCCTCGACTCCTCCTCCCTCCTCCTCCTCCTCCTCCTCCTCTCCTCCTCTCCTCCCTCTGCTCCTCTCCTCTTGCCTGCATCTGCGGCTCCAGCGAAATTCGAT
Organism: Prorocentrum cordatum; assembly: GCA_963575745.1. NCBI lineage: Eukaryota > Dinophyceae > Prorocentrales > Prorocentraceae > Prorocentrum > Prorocentrum cordatum. The sequence continues at coordinate 85,969 of CAUYUJ010020511.1, read as the reverse complement.
TGCCCCACCCGTGCACTGTCTCTGCTGCTCGGGGCTCGGGGCCGAAATTATCCCCCGGTGGAGGGGAAATCGACCCCTCGGACGTGGCCACTCCTCGAACCTCGAGACCGCGCCTCTTCTAGCCTCGCAACTCCCTCTCCTCATCCGGCCTCATATGTAAAGAAAGAGAGAGAGAGAGAGAAAGAGAAAGAGAGAGAGAGAGAGATCGAGAGAAAGAGAGAGAGAGAGAGAGATCGCGTGAGGCACACGAGGGCCAAACTCCCAAAGCACCGAGATGTTCGCCCTTGAGAGGCCAGGGTTCCAACGCTGGAGGAATCAGGCGTCCGGGTCGAAAGGGGGAAACCCGAAACGCCACAAGACCTCCCCCCCTAGATTTCCTGGGTCCCCAGGCAGGCAGGACAGCTCCTCCAGCATCACCCCCCGCCCCCCCCCCCTCTCCCCCTCGTCCTTCTCCCCCTCATGCTCCTCCTCCTCGTCCTCCTTCTCCTCCTCTTCTTCTGCCCCCTCTCCCTCATCCAGCCTCCCTCGCCCAACACCGCCTCCAACCTCCTCCTCTCCTCCTCTCCTCCTCCTCCTCTCCTCCCTCCTCCTCCCGCCTCGCTCCTCCAAACCCATCCCCTTACACACCCCACCTCTTCCAGCCTCATACTCCCCGTTCCCTCTCCCTTCCTCCCCTCCACCACCTCCTCCTCCTCCCTCCTCCTCCCTCCTCCCTGCTCCTCCTCCTCCTCTTCTGTCCCCTCTCCCTCATCCAGCCTCGCCTGCCTCCAACCTCATCCTCCTCTCCTCCTTCCTCCTCCTCTTCCTCCTCCTCCTCCTACTCCCGCCTCGCCCCTCCACCTCATCCCCTTACACACCCCCACTCCTCCAGCCTCATGATACCCGTTCCCTCTCCCTTCCTCCTCCTCCTCCTCCACCTCCTCTACCTTCTCCTCCTCCTCTTCTCCTCCCCTCCTCCTCCGCCTCCTCCTCCTTCAGCCTCGAACCCTTCTCCTCCTCACCTCCTCTCCTCCTCCTCCTCCTCCTCCTCCTCCTCCTCCTCCTCCTCCTCCACCTCCTCTTCCCTCCCCCCGTTCCTCTTCCTCCTCCTCCTCCTCCTTCTCCTCCGCTTCCTCCTCCTCCTCCTCGTCCTTTTCCGTTCTCCTCCTCATCCAGTCCTTTTCTTTATACATAACTCCTCCCTTGTCGCACTTCCAGGCTGGTCGCAAGGGCGGGCCGGGCGTTTCGCCTGAGACTTCTCAAGCATCTATGATCTTGAACCTTCAGAACCAACAACGGTTTCACACATGGAGGGCGGGTGGTTTTCAAACTGTGGCTCTTGAGTTCGCGCCGCGCACACTCGCCTTAGCACTGCAAGAGCTTCACACATTGAGGGCGGGCGGTTTTCGCCATGTGGCTCTCGCCTTAGCGCCACGCACAGTCGTTAACCAACAACTTACAACAGTTTTGCGGACTGAGGGCGGGCGGCTTTCAAACTGTGGCTCTCGCCTTATCGCCGCGCGCATTCGTTATGCAAAAAAACAAGAGTTTAACGGATTGATGGCGGTTCATATTCAACCTGTGACTCTCGCCTTAGCACTGCGCGGATTCGTTTTTTTAACCTTGCGGGAACTTCGCGGATTCCCATGGTCAACGTGCCAGAGATGGAGCTTTGAAAGGATTCGTGATTGTGAGGGTGCAACATTATGTTGGTTCGCGGTGTTGGAATCCCAGGAGTGGTGTTCTGGCGCGGTTCAGGATCGTCAGGACTCAACAGTCAACCTAATCCGTGGCGCTGGAATTCCGAAAATTGTGTTTTGGCATGCTTCAGGGTCTTCAAACGGTTGTCTCCCAGTGAAGCAGTTCCATCAGTGAAAATCCACCTTTGTATCGGGCCCATGAAGAGGGAGCTTGGAGGGAGGGCTTATTCAAACAGCGTTTTTAGTCTTGAGTTTGCACTGGCGTCTCCTCCTCCTCCTCCTCGCCCATGTCCCACTCCTCCTCCTCCTCCTCCTCCTCCTCCTCGTCATCATCATCATCATCATCATCATCATCATCATCATCATCATCATCATCATCATCATCATCATCATCATCAGCATCATCATCATCATCATCATCATCATCATCATCATCATCATCATCGTCATCATCATCATCATCATCATCAGTATCATCATCATCATCATCATCATCATCATCATCATCATCATCATCATCATCATCATCATCAGAATCATCATCCGCCTCCTCCTTTTCCTCCTCCTCCTTCTGTTTTGGAGAAGGAGGAGGAAAGCTGAAGGGACGACGAGCGGACAGAAAAATTAGCGCGCCCTCGATGTGGGCATCTGGACAAATCCACAGAATCGCCACCAACAACATCGAGTCGAAATTCGTCTTGTCCGATGGCATGTCGTGCACTGGAGTCGCCCACTCCGAAGAATATCCTGGCGGTGGGCCCCGCCATATGCAGTTGTGAAGATCGCCGTTGTGGGTATCGCCTTCGGTGGACCTCTTTATGGGGCCACAAAGCGTGTAAGAGGTGTGCCGACATGGGGCGCGGACGCATGCGGGCGCAGCCATGGGCCTTGGGTGGCGCTCCACATGGGGCCGCGACACGTGTGAGGGGTGTGCCGAAATGGAGCAGGGCCGCCATGCGACCGTCGCCACTGAAGCATTCGGCGGAGCTCCTTGCGCGGCCACGAAACGCTGCACTGGGCGGGGGGACGCATGCGAACACCGCCACTGGGGCCTTCGGTGGGGCTCCCAACGAGGCCACGAAGCGCTGTACTGGGCGGGGGGGACGCATGCGAACGTCGCCACTGAGGCCTTCGATGGAGCTCCCTACGGGGCCACGAAGCGCTGTACTGAGTGGGGAACACGCATGCGAACACCGCCACCGGGGCCTTCGGTGGAGCTCCCGATTGAGCCACGATGCGCTGCACTGGGTGGGGGACACGCATGCGGACACCGCCTCTGGGGCCGTTGGTTGTGGCCACGAAGCGCTGTACTGGGTGGGGGGACGCATGCGTACACCGCTTCTGAAGCGTTTGGTGGAGCTCCCCCTGGGGCCACGACGCGCTGTACTGGATGGAGGGAACGCGTGCGGACACCGCCACTGCGGCCTTCGGTGGAGCTCCTATGGGGCCACGAAGCGCTGTACAGGGTGGGGGAAACGCACGCGGAAATCGCCACTGGCGCCTTCGGTGGAGCTCCCTATGGGGCCGCGAAACGTGTGAGGGGTGTGCCGAAATTGGGCGGTGGTGCCATGCGAACCGTTCCACTGGCGCCTTCGGTGGAGCTCCCTGCGGGGCCGCAAAACGTGCGAGGAGTGTGCCGAAAGGGGGCGGTGGTGCCATGCGAACCCTCCCACTTGGGCCTTAGGTGGAGCCCCCTATGGGGCCACGAAGTGTGCGAAGAGTGTGCCGAAATGGGGCGGTGGTGCCATGCGAACCCTGCCACTGGGGCCTGCGGTGGGGCCGCCGCAAAGCGTGTGAGGGGTGTGCGGACATGGGGCGGTGGTGCCGTGCGACGCTTAAGTGGAGCTCCCTATGGGGCCACGAAACGTGTGAGGGGTGTGCCGAACCCTCCCACTAGCGCCTGGTGGGGCTCCCTATGGGGCCACGAAGCGTGTGAGAGGTGTACCGGAATGGGGCGGTGGTGCCATGCGAACCCTCCCAGTGGCTGGCGCCTGGTGGAGCTCCCTATGGGGCGGAGTGTGCCGAAAGGGGGCGGTGGTGCCATGCGAACCCTCCCACTGGCGCCTTCGGTGGAGCTATGGGGCCGCGAAATGTGTGAGGGGTGTGCCGGAATTGGGCGGTGGTGCCATGCGAACCCTGCCACTGGGGCCTTCGGTGGAGTCTATTGGGCCGCGAAACGTGTGAGGGGTATGCCCAAACACCAGCATGCAGAGGGCAGATGAAAAGAGGGGGAGGAGGGAGGAGGGGGAGGAGGAGAGAAGGAGTGACGCGGGGCGCTGTCTCTCCAAAACGAGGACCCAACACCACAGAATGGTTGGAAAAACAAGCAGCCAGAGAGAAGGAGAAAGACAGATAGAGAGAGAGAGAGAGAGAGAAAAAAAAAATATAAAGAGAAAGAGAAAGAGAAAGAGAGAGAGAGAGAGAAAGAAAGAGAGAGAGAGAGAAAGGGGGAAAAAGAGAGAGAGAGATAGAGAGAGAGAGAGCGGCAGGAGGAACCGCCTGCCACGCCCTGCGAGCCGGCAACGCATAGAGGCCGCACGCCCTGCGCACCCCCTCTAGGGTCAGGGACGGCCCCTGGCGCACCCACCCTGGTTTCGAGGAAGTGCCACGTCCTGCAAATCCTACGCGCATGTATTGTGTAGTGTGCGTGTCATGCGAGCAGGTCTGCGTCTGTGTGTCTTGTGTATGTGTAGCGTGTGTGTCTTGTATATGTGTATAGTGTGCGTGTGTGCATTCGGCTCTATGTGGGCGTGTGCCTCATGTGAGTGCCATGTATGTGTTGCATGCGTCCGGTGTGTACGATGCAACGAACACGCCAGCTTTGTACTAGCTTTATGTGGTGTGCGTGCGCGCGGCTGTAAGTGTGTGCGTGCATGTATGATGCACACTGTGGCGAGACTGAAGCGATAAGGTGAGGGAGGAAAGAGGAAGAGAAGAACGGAGGTGAACGCCGGTGCTACGCGAACGGGAAAAACATGATCCTGACGAAAGACCCGAACATCTGCAATTGTGAGTACCGTGTTGTGGCGCCGCTTGCGGTGGAGCTCCCTATGGCATGGGGCCACGACCCGTGTGAAGGGTGCGCCAAAAGTCGGCGGCACCGCCGTGCGAACTCCTCCACTGGGGCCTCTGTGGAATTCCCTATGGGGCCGCGAACCATGTATGGAGCGGCGCAGCCACGTGGACCCTGCCGCTGGGGCCTTCGGTGGAGCTCCCTCTGGAGCCACGAAACTTGTGAGGGGTGCGCCAACATGGGGCGGCGCCGCTATGTGGACCCTGCGACTTGGGCCTTCGGTGGAGCTGCCTATGGGGCCACGACCCGTGTGAGGGGTGCGCCAAAATCGGGCGGCGGTGCCATGCGGACCCTCCCACTGGGGCCTTCGGTGGAGCTCCCTAGGGGGCCACGAACCATGTGAAGGGTGTGCCAAAAAGAATCGGCGGTGCCATGCGGACCCAGCCACTGGGGCCTTCGGCGGAGCTCCCTATCGGGCCACGGACCGCGTGAGGGATGCGCCAAAATGGGGCGGCGGTGCCATGCGGACCGTCCCACTGGGGCCTTCGGTGGAGCTCCCTATGGGGCCACGAACCGTGTGAGGGGTGCAATGACGATGACGATGGTGATGATGATGATGGCTCTCGGAAAGCAGAGACAGGAATGGGAGGGGGGAGGAGGGGGAGGAGGGCGGAGGACGAGGAGAAGGAGGAGGAGGAGGAGGAGGAGGAGGAGGTGGAGGAGGAGGAGGAGGAGGAGAGGAGGAGAGGAGGAGACGCGGGGCGCTGTCTCTCTTCAAAACAAGGACCCAACACCACAGTATGGTTGGGAGTAAGCTCCATTAGCATGTGGGGAAAAGCTCCAACAGTTTTACGGATACAGGGTTGGTCGATTTCAAAGTGGGTCTCTCTCTTTGGCGCCGCGCACGCTCGTCGCACACCAATTTGCAACAGCCTCGGATAGCCGTTCCCTTGCACAATGGGGCTCTCGACTTCTATTAGGAGGTGATTTGGGATGCGAGTGCATATTGCACTATCGTGGATGCATCCTGGGTTCAATATGGTGATCTTCTTCCTCCTCCAGCCTCCTCCTCCTCCTCCTCCTCCTCCTGCGCCCTTCCTCCTCCACCTCCTCCTCCTCCTCCTCCGCCCTTCCTCCTCCACTTCCTCCTCCTTCTCCTCCTCCTCTTCCCTCCTTCTCCCTTCCCTCTCCACCTCGGCGACGACGACAACGGCGATGACGGCGATGACGGCAAGCCTCGCTCCTCGCAGCTCGCCAAGCAGCGACAGCGCCTGCTGCCACTGGCCGCCCTTCTCGCACGCGCTGATCCCGGCATTGTAGCTGACTAGGGCTGACCCGTGGACTCCGTCCACGACATCTTTCTGGAATGGTTCTCGGAGGAACGGCGGAGATCTTGCCGAAAACCTGTAAGCACGGGGACGGCGGGGGCGGCAGCACCGAGATCGCGCCTTCGTGCCCGAGCAGCGCTCCAGCAGCTTGGCCCCGGCGCACGGCTTGTTGAAGGCAGTTTCGAAGTTTCTCGGGGATGTGCATCGAAGTCGAAGCCCATCTGAGGCGTCTCAGGAGCGCCCCGGGAAGGGCTCCGGAGGCCCTCGGGGCCAGCCACCGGGAGCGCCGGGGAGGCTCGCGAGGATATCGGGGGAGGGCCCCGGAGAGCTTCAAGAGGGTGTGAAATGCAGTAAGATCTTAAAAGAAGCTGCCGTTGTGTCGGACGAGCTCCGCTATGTTGGGGAGGTCGTTTTGTTGAAGTTCTATTGAAGGCGAAGCTCGCTCGGGCGTGTCAGGAGCGCCAGGCCACCTCTCTTGGAGGCAGTTTTGAAACCTCTTTGGGCCTCTTGGGGGGTTAAGGGCCTCTCAGGTCCTCTTGTGGGCCTCCTCAGGACCTTTTGGGACCCTCTTGGGCCGTCTGGGATCCTCTTTGGCCGTATTGGGCCACGTTTTGAGCTCCGTACGTCATATGGACCCTCATGAGTCATGAGGCTCTCTTCTGGGCTTTCTCGGGTTTCCTCCTGCTCCTGCTCCTCCGCCTCCGCCCCCGCCTCATCCTACTCCTCCTCCTCCTCCCGCCTTCTTGCCTCGATCCTGCATGCCCTGGATCTCGGATCGTCAATCGCAGACCCTCGGAGCATCGAAAACGGCTGTTGAGGCCTGCGTTCTGCCCCTCACCTTTCGTCCGCCCCCTCTCTGTTAGAGGCAGCTCTGTAGCCACTTAGGGCCTCTTGGGGGCCGTGTGGGGGCCTCTTACGGATTTGTTTCGGCTTCGAAGGGGCCTCTTGGGGCCCTCTTGGGCTCTCGTCGGTGCCGTTTGGGCCGTCTCGGAACCGTCTTGGGCGCGTCTTGGGCCGTCTGGGGGCCGTCTCAGACCGTCTTGGGCGGCTCTTGGGGCTGTCTTGGGTGATTTCCAGGCCGTCGTGGGCCGTCGTGGGCGCCTATTGGGCCGTCTTCGGGGCTGTCTTGGGTGCCTCTGGGGCCGTCTTGGGTACTTCTTGGGCCGTCGTGGGCCCTTTCTGGGGCCCTGATGGGGGCATCTGGGGCCGATCTTGGGGAGGTATGTGGGGCTCTGTGGTCTCGTGGACGCGTCGGAAACGAAAAGCACGAAAATGCCAAAAATGCCATTTCTCCGAAGGGCCATGGGGAATGGGGCGACTTTTGCGTCTCGGCGCTGTCCTGGGGAATCCTGGAGTGCCGTCTTCGGAAGCTCCTGGCCCGCCCTGGGAGCCCTTGGTGCCGTCGGAGCGTCCTCTTGAGCAGCTCGGAGCGCCCCTGGGGCTGTCGGGGTGGCCTCTGGAGCGACTCGGAGCCGTCGTGAGGCCGTCGGGGCACCCACTTCAGCGGCTCGGAGCCGCCAAAGAGCACTCGACGCAGAAACCTTTCTCACACGCACTGTTCCCGGCATTGTAGTATAGAATGCCGATGCTGCTGCTGATGCTGCTGCTGCTGCTCCTCTTCCTCCTCCTCCTCCGCCTCCGCCTCCGCCTCCTCCTCCTCCTCCTCCTCCTCCTCCTCCTCCTCCTCCTCATCATCATCATCATCATCATCATCATCATCATCACCATCATCAGCATCACCACCACCACCACCATCTTCATCTTCATCGTCATCTTCATCTTCATCTTCATCTGAATATTCAGCACCGCCGTCATCATCATCGTCATCATCATCATCATCATCATCATCATCATCATCAGCAGCATCATCATCAGCAGCAGCATCATCAACAGCATCATCATCATTATCATCATAATCAGCATCAGCATCAGCACCAGCACCAGCATCAGCATCAGCATCATCATCATCATCATCATCATCATCATCATCATCATCATCATCTGCATTAGCATCATCAACATAGCATCATCATCATCATCCTCATCACCATCGTCACCATAATCAGCATCATCGTCATCGTCATCAACACCATCATCATCATCATCACCATCCGCATATGATTATTCATCTTCATCATGGGCATCATCATAATCATCATTATCAGCATCATCATCGTCTTCATCATCATCGTCACCACCACCACCACCACTACAACCACCCCCACCCCCATCCCGACCCCCCCCCTCCCAAAACCACCACCACCATCATCATCATCATCATCATCATCATCATCATCATCATCATCATCATCATCATCAGCATCATCATCCTCATCCTCATCCTCATGATCATCATCACCACCATCAGCATCACCACCACCACCATCTTCATCTTCATCTTAATCCGCCGACCCTGTCGGCGTGTGTGAGGGGCTTCTCCGTTCGACTCGTCGTCTCCGTCGTCTCCGTTCTCCCCCTCCCAGGGCTCTCCTCCTCAAGCGCGCTATCCAAAGCGAAATTAAACGACGTCGTAGTGGAGTCGAAGGGAAGTCCCTTCCCTTTGATCCCTTCCCCGCAGGGGGGGGGGGGAGGGGGTTGGGGGGGCCGGGGCAGATACGACTCCCGCCGGGGCGCACTTTCCTCGAGCGGGCACGCACGGGATGCACTTCCTCCTCCTCCTGGTCCTCCTCCTCCTCCTTTCCTCCTCCTCCTCCTCCTCCTGCTCCTCTCCTCCTCCTCCTCCTCCTCCTCCTCCTCCTCCTCCTCCCGCAGAGGCGTCCCGGGAGCGGGCCCCGAGTCAAAATACCACCCCCCTAGGGCGCATTTTCCTCGAGCGGGCACGCCCGAGATGCACTTCTTCCTCTTCCGGGAGCACGTCCCAAGTCAGAATATCACACTCCCGGGGCGCACTTTCTTCGAGCGGGCACACAAAGGATGCACTTCCTCCTCCTCCTCCTCCCTCCTCCTCCTCCTCCTTTTCCTCCTCCTCCTCCTCCTCCACCTCCTCCACTTCCTCCTCCTCCTCCTGCTCCTCCTCCTCCTCTTCCTCCTCCTCCTCCGCTTCCTCCCCCCACTCCTAGCCCTTTCGATCAGGGTCGGCGGCACCGGCCGTCAGGCCTCTCCAATATTCATCTCCACCTTCATCATAATCATCATCATAACCATCACCATCACCATCACCATCACCATCACCATCACCACCACCATCATCATCATCATCATCATCATCATCATCATCATCATCATCATCATCATCATCATCAGCATCCTCATAATCATCAGCAGCATCATCAGCAGCATCAGCAGCATCATCATCAGCATCAGCATCAGCACCAGCATCATCATCATCATCATCATCTGCATTATCATCATCAACATAGCATCATCATCCTCATCACCATCGTCACTATAATCAGCATCATCGTCATCCTCATCATCAACATCATCATCAACATCCGCATATGATTATTCATCGTCATCATGGGCATCATCATTATTATCAGCATCATCATCGTCATCATTATCATCGTCACCACCACCACCACCACCACTACAACCACCCCCACCCCCACCCCGACCCCCCCTCCCAAAACCACCACCACCACCGCCACCATCATCATCAGCATCATCATCAGCATCATCATCATCGTCTGCATCATCATCATCAGCATCATCGTCAGCAGCTTCAACATCGTCATCGTCTGCATCACCACACCATCACCATCAACACCATCACCATCACCATCAACATCACCACCACCACCACCATCATCATCATCATCATTATAACCACCACCACAACCATCATCACGATAATCATCAGCATCAGCATCGTCATCATCGTAATAGTCACAAACATAACCATCACCATCTTAATCATCATCACCATCATCATCACCATCACCACCATCAGCATCATCACCACCACCTGTATTACCATCATCACCACCATCATCACACTCATCATCACCATCATCTGTATGATCACCATCATCATTACAATCATCATAATCATCACCATCACTGTCAGCATCGTCATCATCATCAGCATCACTATCGTCATCATCATCATGAGGATCAACACCAGCATCATCAACAACAACCACCTTCTCATCACCATCAGCACCATCATCATCATCATCATCATCATCATCATCATCATCATCATCATCATCATCATCAACATCAACATCATCATAATCATCACCATCACCATCACCGTCATCAACACCGTCATCAGCATCAACAGCATCATCATCGTCATCACCACAACCATCACCAGCACCATCACCATCATCATCATCATCCTTATCGCCATCATCACCACCACCATCATCACCATCGTGCTACCACAAGGAGCGCTGAATCAGGAACCGATGGGGCCCTTCTGGTAACGGCAAGCCTTGGCGCCGATTGGTCACCGGCCACATGATCTCTCCGAAATGGCTCGCGGGGTCCGAGCGGGCATGCTGCCGAAAAACATTCATGATGGCGTTGGGCCTGGCCTGCTGCTCCTTCCGCTTCCTGGCCGCCGCGGCTGGACGCGGCTCGGAAGACCGGCGCGTTTGGACATCGGGAGGGGTCGGGGGACCCAGTTGGAGCGGATGTGGGCTGGGCGGCGGGGCCGCCGATGTCTCACCGCCGCTGTATCGCCTGGCCCTCCTCCGATGGAGGGGCCAGCACTCATGAGGCCATTGTGGCTTTTTGACACAACGCGCTCGAGCGTCGAGGTTACGTGCAGGGCTGCTGGAGTCCTGCAGCGCCAGGAAGCATACCCGAGTTGAGAACCGTATTCGCTCTCTTACGCTTGTTCGTCGTTGTATCGCCTGGCCCTCCTCCGATGGAGGGGCTGGCGTGCGCCCGTGGGCGGAATACACCAGCAGCTTGCCAGTCCAGCAGGGTTCAGCAGACAGAGGAACAAAGAACTGCGCAAGCACGTACTTCAGGAGGTCCGCGCGGAATTCGTGGGTCAGCGTTGGGCCCCCCGCTCCTGGCGCGCGACGCGAGTCAGATGGGCGGCGAAAGAGGCGCCGCCAGGGGGAATCCAGCGCCGCCCCCAAAAAATCGACCCGCGCGGACCTCCGAAAGATTGTACTTCGATCGCGCGAGGGTCTCGCCCCAGTGGTGGGCTTGTTGTCTACCGCCACCACCATAAGTAGGAGGGGGAAAGGGTCCCCCTCCTCCTCCTCCTCCTCCTCCTCCTCCTCCTCTTCTTCCTCCTCCTCCTCATCCTTCCCCCCTCCAGCTTATGGTTGTGGTGGTGGAGAACAGGCCCATCAACCAGTGTCGGTCGATCTGGACGGCGATGGGGCTGACTTCCAGCCTGCAGGCGTATGCAGCGCAATCGGCTGATGGGCTGAACTTGGGCGTTGGAGGGCCCCGACGCATGCTGGTTTTCGGGTCCTAGCTCCGCTCTCTGGCCGCCGTTCGGGACGAGTCGAGCACCTCTGGAACGCTCTCGGCGAGGCGCAGCTGCTGAAAAACATCCCGAGGATGGAAAATCGCCGGGAGCCAACAACAATTCCGAAAGCGTCACGGAATAGTCCCCCGCCACCCTGATGTGACTTGGGGCATCCTGGGTCGTCTTGGGGCGTCGTGAGCGCTTCACGTTGCGCCCTGTCGTCTGGGGGCCGTCTGGGGGCCATCTTGCAGGCGCGCCAGGGCGGTCGGAGGCCACGCGAGGCACCGCGGGATTGAGGTGTAGGCGAGAAGCTCAGGAGGCGAGAAGGGTTGAGAAGAGCCACTGGGCGCAGCAGCCCGTCCGCTGATTTGTTCGCACGAGTCGTTGTCTCATGAATCCATGGCCATGCTCCCTGGAGGTAGTATGATGTTGTTCTACACCTGGCGCCGCGATTGATGTGCCCAGGGCGGCACTCCGATTCTTAGCCTCCGCCACTGAGCCACTGGGCTCCGGCCGATGTCCGGAGGCCTGCAGCCCCGCTGGGATTGCAGTCGGGCCTCTCTTGAGGGTCTCGTTCGGGCTTGGCGCAACGACGAAACCGTGGCCTGGACATAATCGGATAGGGACAGATCGGATCTCTGAGATCCCGCGGCTCTGGAAGACACGTCGGGCACCGCGGCTGTTGCAGAGCGCTCCGGAACGACACATCTGGGACGTCGGCAGGCGGCGGCGGCGGAGGAGGAGGAGGAGGAAGATGATGATGAGGAGGAGGAGGATGAGGAGGAGGAGGAGGAGGAAAAGGAATAGAAGGAGGAGGAGGAGGAGGAGAAGGAATGGAAGGAGGAGGAGGAGGAGGAGGAGGAGGAGGAGGAGGAGGAGGAGGAGGGACTGGTCCCAGCCCCGCCCGATGCAGCCCCTCTGGGAGTGCAGTCGGGCCTGGCTGGGAGGGTCCCCCTCGCGTCTTGTCGCCTCTGGGGGGGGGCTCTTGGGAGCGGGCGCGGAGCCTCTGTGGAGGCGGCCCCAGGAGCGTCCGAGCGCCCAGGATAGGCTCCTCCAGCTCCTCCTCCTTCTCCTCCTCCTCTTTTTCCTCTTTTTCCTTTTGTTTCTTCTCTTTTTCCTCTTTTTCCGCCTCTTACTCCTCCTCTTCCTCCTCCTCCTCCTCCTCCTCCTCATCCGCTTTTTGCACGCTCTGTGCTGAATCTGGTCAACGATCGAAGACGGGCAAGTGTGGAAGGATGGGCCTCTGAGGCCAACGGCAACAGGACGCAAGGGAGGAAACGACTTTGCAACGCCCGCCCCACTGCATGATCCACCCGTCCCTTCCGTTGACTGTCCTGGCAGTGCCGCCCAGCGGTGGATGTCACGGGCGCAGGCGGGGCGCGCGCAGGGACTCCCACCCTCGCCCAGCGCTTCAACTTCCCCCACCCCCCGCCTACGCCGAAGCCGCCAGGGCGGAAGCCGATCCGAACTGGAACGGCTCCAGCCATGTGCCTTCAAACTCCGTGAGCGCGGCCATCAATGGCCAGGGCCGCGGGATCCCCTGGTCCTTTGGACAAGGAAGTTTCCCTGCGCGCAGCTGGCCAAACTGCTGTTTATTCTTATTCTTATTCTTATATTATTATTATTATAATAATAATTATTATTATTAGTATTATTATTATTATTCTTATTCTTCTTCTGTTTCGTCTTCTTCTTATTATTCCTCTTCTTCTTCTTATTATTAGTATTATTATTATTATTATTAGTAGTAGTAGTAGTAATAGTAGTAGTAGTAGTAGTAGTAGTAGTAGTAGTAGTAGTAGTAGTAGTAGTAGTAGTAGTAGTAGTAGTAGTAGTAGTAGTAGTAGTAGTAGTAGTAGTAGTCGTAGTAGTAGTAGTAGTAGTAGTAGTAGTAGTAGTAGTAGTAGTAGTAGTAGTAGTAGTAGTAGTAGTAGTAGTAGTAGTAGTAGTAGTAGTAGTAGTAGTAGTAGTAGTAGTAGTAGTAGTAGTAGTAGTAGTAGTAGTAGTAGTAGTTTTCTTATTTTTCGTAGTAGTCGTATTACGATTACTATTGTTAACATCGCCGCACATGGTTATGCCAAGCGTCTGGCCCGGGTAACCGTATAGGCACCGCAGGTGTTACACAAGAGGCAGGGGACACTCGAACTCAGAACTCGCGCCAGCCAGAAGTTGCGGCGGCGTCCCCCCGTCGAGCAACGTTGGGTTATGGTTCGAATGGTGCGCACTGCACTTGGCAACGCGGCGCAGAATCCCTGAGCCTGCGCCCGCGGCCTGTCCTGAAAGGTTTTGCAGCAGCGCGCGTGAAGCCGCCCACTGCCTCCCCATGCTGACCACTGGAGTTGCCACGAACTGGGAACGCACGGCGGGCGCGGCACTTTGTGGAGAGGGTCCAGCAGCCCTCTGGCGGAAAGCCGTAGGGCTAGCGTCGCGGCAACAGCAAAGGCCACGCGAACCCACTCCTGCATCGCGGCATCGTGGACGCCCTCCTTAGCCAGCCGGTCAGCGTAGAAATTGCCCCAGTAGTGCCAGGGAGTTCCTGGCCGTGGAGTCTTTCTGGGTTTTGGTGCGCCTTGACCTTCGTGAGGCGCCATGGGGCGGACCTAGAATGTTTGATGAGCCGCCAGTGTGCCGAGTGGGCCCCCTTCCCATCCACAGCTGCCCATGGAAAGCCAGTCCCGTGAAAGAGGGATGCACAGTCAACATGGAGGGGGCTTGGCGAGGAAGGAGGGTCAAGGGGATAATGATTCAGCCCCTCCAACAGGTCCTGGATGCTCAACAACTCCCGCATGCTATGGCAAATTAGTTACCTGGGGCAGCGCCGTAGGTGCCTCGCACAAAGTCACCGGCGTCATCAATCAAAATTGCCGACCATCCCGTTCCTGCAACCAACGCTGACGAGGGTTCTAGGCACGATCTGTCGTCGGAGGGCGGCTCCTCAGGATCGAACTCGAATGGGTCGACTGGCCCGTCTGTGGCACGATGCAGAACTTTGGGCACGGGCCCAGGCGGGGTGACACCATCAGGAACAGGGGCCCAGGCGCAGGAATACACGGAATCATCAGGGCCCCTAGCCAACGCCTGAGACACCCAAATCTGGTCCGCTAGGTGGGATCGCTCCTGAGCCACACATGGACACTGCCACACTCGGTGCCAAAATGTATCTGGCCCATTCCCACATCCCGGGCACACCGTGCTGACAGAATGACCCCACTTCTGGAACAAAGTGCATGTAGGGTAGTACCGTGTGAACACCAGACGCATCAAAGTGCTAGCATGGAAACTGTGGCGTCGACTTTGCCGAAACCTCCTGGCTCGTTTCTCCCCCAATCCCCGCTCTGGAATCTCCCCTGCCCGCGGCGTGACGTTGTCAGCCAATGCCCGGTCCGTGACCGCTTGTATCAGATTCATCGAGTCCTGCAGAAAGGGGCGTTGGATCAATGGGCGGGGTCTCAGTCAGCAGCACTTGGGCCCCGTCCAGCGCCCCAAAACAACCCATGGCATCCACCTCCCATCCAGCCTGGCCTGACAACACATCCCCCAGAGGGCGCACCTGCCTGAGGGCTCTCAGAAGGACCCCAATGTCAAGGCCGTCGGGATGTTTGATGCCATCGTCGCTTGCCTGTCACACTTCCCTCGGCAAAACGCGCGAGCGTAGCCGCCGCAAGCCGCAGCGGATCCTCAGCTGGTTCGAAGGCCCAGGAGGGGTTCAGATCTCCACCTGCAGACTGGAGCCCCAGCTGCCCGGCGTTTTGGGATCGCAGAGTACGGAGATTTCTGCACGGTACCACCCCACCGCTGCACAGCCGTAGGTCTGCCCAGGCAGCACCCCGCAGAAGTGTACCTTAGACTTGGCCTTCCTAGGGTTCTGAAGAGGCCCGCGCGTCGCAATCGGTGGGTCCCTTTGAGGATCCGGCTCTTCCTGGCGCTCCTAGCCCCTTTGCGTGGGCGCTTCAAGCCCAAGGAATGATCCACGCCCAAAGCCTTGACCGCGGTATCTGGAGCACCTCCATGCGCGCCCAGCGCTGCCGACCCTGCTTCAATAGTGCGACGCCAGCTGCCTGTGAGATAGAATTTCCCGAGCGCCAGGCGAAGGCCGCACTCCTGCACCTGAGCGCGAACGACATATGCAACCGCCCGGCAAAGCTGCTCCACACACGCGTGCAACGACGGTGCAATCGAGTCGAAAGTGAGGTCATCAATGTGGATCGAAAAATGGAGGCCGAACTCAGATTGCCGGCACCCTTCCGCTATGGGCAGCATCTGTCAAGCGATCGCACACGAGGCCAAGAGTACGTGCCCAGAGAGAACTGTAGAACCTGCAGTGGGTATCAGAATTGGGGCGCAGCCTGAAACACATATTTATCTGAGACGTGTTCGTAACTCTGTTTGAGGTCTGTAGGCAGTGTCAATCTGTGCTCGCCCGCCTGGACGGCATCCTCCCCGCGCACCTGGTGGCGCCACGCGGCGTCCGTAGCACAAGGGTTCGCTGCCGTGGAGAAGTGCCCGCTGGAACACAGCCGCGAGGCCACCAATTCCTCCCGTGACTTGCACGCGCGCGCCTGCCACCTCCAGAGGACACGGATGGCGTTCTGATAGAAGCCGATCGCGCGTCGGCGTCCGCGCGGCGGGGGCTTCTCGGATAAAGCCACAATCAGAATTTGAAGCCACGTCGGCGCCGTCCCCAGCAAACACATCAACGCAAACAGTTTGCCCAGCACCCGTAAGCAAGGCTTCCCCAGAAATTGAAAGTACCTCGGGTGGAACCCATCCATCTGTGTCGTCGCACGCTTGAATTACTTTCGACGGTCAATGATCGCGTAATCAGATTAGGCTACGGGTCATCCGCTACCTTCTGCCCAACTGTCTGCTGCTCACCCCGCGCGCGAGCCCACTGGGCAGTCTGCGCCTCCAGAATAGCAATCGCGTTGGATGTATTGGGACTGGTGGGGTCGTCGGGGTATCCTGGAACAAATTCAACCGAGGCCTTCTGGGCGACCTGGGTGAGAGCGCGGGCCCACTTGCCCCCCCCCCCCCCCCCCCGCAAGCGCCTCTGAGCACCAACAGTGCCAATAAATCCTTTGCTCCTTCCGCTCTTTCTGCAACGACTGCTGGGCGCTTGTGCAGCGAGGTCGGCGAGGGAGGGGAGAGTGGCAGTAACGTGGTCAGCATGGTAGGACCCCAAGTCGCATAAAGAAACCGCCATTCTGAGGATAGCGCACCACCAAGCACGTCCCTGTGGGCAGTGATGCGCAAGAGGCCCGCCTGAGCGACTGGCCTTGTCGGCGTGTCGCAAGAGAACTGCACAATAGACCTGAGAGGTGAACGATGTGGTATTCTGAGCTTGGAATAATGTTGTGAGCTCCCTCAAACGTCCTGATGCCTAGCCAAGGGCCCGAAAACTGACTTCATTGGTCTCTGCCCGGTAATCAGAAGACCAGATAACGGAACATCTTCGAATTCGTAGGGCGAGCCCCCAGAAAGCCTAGGTTCCTGTCGGTCCCCATGAAACGTCCCACAAAATTCCTGCCACGCCGTGTCGGTCCAAATCCAACCCTGCGCGTCCAAGACCTGCTGCAGGCCTGTCCGCACCTGATGGTCCCGTGGTTGTCGATACCCGCTCCCAGAATCGGTGAGGAAAGGCCAGTCGGTGAAGACATCGGGTAGTCGAAGTGGCACCTAACATGTGGAACAGCATGGCGAAGGGCGTGGGATGCTACAAAATAGTCGTTTGTCCTGTGGCACGCCACTCACGTGGACGTCGTCGCTGAGGTCAGGATCAGAATAGTACCGCCGCACTTCCGCAGGTTCAAAACCCGACAGTTGCACGTGCGGCTCCACATGGAAATCGCCACCAACCAGGAAGGGCACCCGAATCCGGGGGACGTGGGAACCTATCTCACGGGCAATGTGGGCGTTGGTCTCCCCCAGCCCGACGCTGTCCTGCCAATGCGCACTGTAGATCGACAGGACCCCTAGATGATCACCTCGGAAGAAACAATGGACCCCGCGGTTGGGAACTACCTCGTGCACCACTGAACCATCCTGTCAGAGATCCAAATACTTCTGGGAAGTGAGTGCCATCCCCGCCGAGAAAACACCATCTGGAGTACGAATCTCAGGGGTCTAGACTGGGGCCCATCCGCCCATCCCGATTTACTACGATAATGAGACACATCAAGTATAGATGTATGTAGGAGCTTGTGCTCGTGCACAATGCAATCTGGGCCGTAGTAGTGTTTAGGCACGTCTTCGCCGTACCCCATCCTAACCCATTTATGGTGACCATCTCCAGCGCCCTGCTGCCCATCGTGCTTCCCGTCCCGTGGTGGGGGGCTGCGGGAGTTGCTGCGCTGACGGCTGGTGGCTGCTGTAGGCGAGGCAGGCGCCGGCTGCGGCGCCAGCTGCGAACCGCCGCCCGCGGCAGACAGAGAAGCAGGCGGGACGGCTACAGCGCCGATCGCTCCAGGTCCGAGGCTCCCTGTACCTCCTCCCCCCCCCCCTGCCCACCCTCCGTCGGATCTAGAGCGGACGGGGGGTCTGCTGCTGGGCAAGGGTCATCACAAGCTGCACCACTGGTCCCTCAAGCTCCGTAGCCTGTTCCCTGGAAGACGCATCTAAACATCTATGTTGGTTGCTTATTTCCACAGCGGCAGCTGCATTCGGAAGGGCCGCATGGTATCTAAATTCTCTCCCTGAATCATGTGTCGTACAACGACTTCGTACAGGAAATTAGATACGAATTAATAATATATATATATATATATATATATATATATATATACTAGAACCACGCGCGCGCTTCGCGCGCGCTTAGGTTCTAGCTAGAATCGTCACCGTCGTCATCATGAACATCACCATCGCCATCATTCCCCCCGCCAGGGCTAATGTACATCGTTTCTGGTTGCTTCTGGCCGGAATACAAAAGGAATTTCTGTAGTTAGAGTCTCTGGGGGAAGTCGCGGGGCCCCTCAGGATACGTACGGATGCCTCTGATAATCCCCCAGCGTGCCCCACGAGATGGCCAGAGGGTGCCCGAACAGAACCCGAGGACGTCGACGACGGCGGCGATGAAGACGGCGGCGATCGCGGCGACGAAGGTAGCGGCGGTTGCCATGGGTTAGTACCCAATCAGAGCTTGCCTCTGTAAGGGTCCTGGCGGATTAAAAGGTTCGATGAGGTTCGGCAAGATTCCGGCCCCATGCGGCCGGGCCGGGTGCCCGGGTGCCCGGGTGCCCGGGTGCCCGGTGCCTGGGTGCCTGGGTGCCCGGTGCCCGGGTGCCGGGGTGCCTGGGGGTGCCCTATCGCCCTATAGCCCTGTAGCCCTATTGCCCTATAGCCGTATAGCCCTATAGGACTATAGCCCAATAGCCCTATATCCCTGTATCCATCTAGCCCTTTAGCTCTATAGCCCTCTGATCCTATAGCCCTGTAGCCCTATAGCCCCATAGCTCTACAGCCCAACAACCCTATAGCCCAATAGCCGAATAGCCCACATAGCCCTATAGCCCTATGGCCCTAGCCCTATAGCCCTATAGCCCTACAGCCCTATAGCCCTGTAGCCCAATAGCCCTGTAGCCCAAGTCGTTTTCATCCTGAGTCGTTTTCTGACGGTCCCGGGAACCTGCGAGGGGCCCCGGAGGCCGAAAATTAACAAAAACCGCCGTCGTGATTTTTCCAAGACGTCGGAGGTCCAGGTCGTGCTTCCCGCCTCCCCAGACCTCCGACGTCGTAATTTTTGCGACCTCGGGCCCAGGAATCGATTGGGAAAACGCACATGGGAAGGCAAGAAATGATGGACCCATTATTTCGTACCTGTGCCTTGATCAGTGGGACGGGCTTCGCACCGCCGCACATCACAAGACACGCTCGAGCGGATCCAGCCGTGGCGACGTCGGGGACTGCAGAAGGTCGCAAGGACACAGAATGTGAAAGGAAGAGAGAGAAAGAGAGAAAGAGAGGGAGAGAGAGACAGACAGACAGAGAGCGAAGGAGAGAGAGAGAGAGAGAAAGAGAGATGAGAGAGAGAGAGAGAGAGAAACAAAAAAAAGACAGAGAGAGAGAGAGGCAGAGAGAGGAAATGGAGAGGAGGCGAGCTTGAGTCAACGAAAGTCGCAGGGAAGGGGGCAGGGGGAAGAAGGCCAGAGAGCGCTGAAGGATACAAATACTGGAACCCTCTTGGGATTTTTTTGGGGGCCTCGTCCGGCCGCTCGCTGGGAGTTTGACGTAGCTTCTCGGGAGCCTCTGAACCTGTCGGGGGCCTCCTGGAAGCAGGTTCGAAGCATTTTGGGGGCCGATTTGGGGCTTCTCGGGGCCTCCTTTGGGCCTCTTGGGGGTCTCCTGGGGCCTCTTGAGGGGCCTCCTTGGGGCCTCCTGGCGGCCTCTTGGGGCGGAAGGCTCGAGCTTGCGGTTCGTGGTCCCCCTCTGGGCCCCCTCTTGGGCCCGTCTTGGGGCCCTCTTGGGCCATCTTGGGCGCCTCTTGGGCCGTCTTGGGGCCCTCTTGGGCTGTCCTGGGGCCCTCTGGGCTTCTTGGGCCGTCTTGGGGCGGTCTTGGGCGCCTCTTGGGCCGTCCTGTAACGTCGGAAAGCCCAAAAGGCGACTTTGTTGAAAATGTACGTTTTACGAAGGGAATGGGCCAATTTTTGCGTCTAGGGGCCCTCTTGGGACGCATGTTGGAGGCTTCTTGGGGCCTCTTGGGGGCGTCCTTGGACGTCTGGGGTCTCCTGGGGCCTCTTGAGGGGCCTCCTGGGGGCCTCCTGGCGGCCTCTTGGGGCGGAAGGCTCGAGCTTGCGGTTCGTGGTCCCCCTCTGGGCCCCCTCTTGGGCCCGTCTTGGGGCCCTCTTGGGCCATCTTGGGCGCCTCTTGGGCCGTCTTGGGGCCCTCTTGGGCTGTCCTGGGGCCCTCTGGGAAGCTTCTTGGGCCGTCTTGGGGCGGTCTTGGGCGCCTTTTGGGCCGTCCTGTAACGTCGGAAAGCCCAAAAGGCGACTTTGTTAAAAATGTACGTTTTACGAAAGGAATGGGCCAATTTTGCGTCTAGGGGCCCTCTTGGGACGCATGTTGGAGGCTTCTTGGAGCCTCTTGGGGGCGTCCTTGGACGTCTGGGGTCTCCTGGGGCCTCTTGAGGGGCCTCCTGGGGGCCTCCTGGCGGCCTCTTGGGGCGGAAGGCTCGAGCTTGCGGTTCGTGGTCCCCCTCTGGGCCCCCTCTTGGGCCCGTCTTGGGGCCCTCTTGGGCCATCTTGGGCGCCTCTTGGGCCGTCTTGGGGCCCTCTTGGGCTGTCCTGGGGCCCTCTTGGAAGCTTCTTGGGCCGTCTTGGGGCGGTCTTGGGCGCCTCTTGGGCCGTCCTGTAACGTCGGAAAGCCCAAAAACAACTTTGTTGAAAATGTACGTTTTACGAAGGGAATGGGCCAATTTTTGCGTCTAGGGGCCCTCTTGGGACGCATGTTGGAGGCTTCTTGGGGCCTCTTGGGGGCGTCCTTGGAGGTCTGGAGGCCATCTTCAGCATCTCGGAGCCCTCTTGGAGGCCTCTTGGAAGTTTCTTGGGCCGTCTTGG
>CAUYUJ010020511.1:0-60000 GCA_963575745.1 Prorocentrum cordatum | reverse complement strand
TCTCGTCCTCCTCTACGGGGACCGTGCGGTTATCCGTGCGCCCTTGCCCAGCTCAAACGTAGTGCCCCCCCCCGCCCGTCCTCCTCCTCCTCCTCCTCCTCCTCCTCCTCCTGCTCCTCCTCCTCCTCCTCCTACTCCTCCTACTCCTCCCAACTCCTCCCAGCCCCCTCCTGTTCGTCGCCCTCCGCCTCGAGCACCATCTGCGGTTATGCGTGGAGCCGGCCGAGGCCAAGATCATCTGCCTGGCCAGGAGCGCGGCCGCGACGGGGCCGATGGTGGGGCGGGCCCTCGGGCGAGGGAGGGCCGCGAGCGGGCACGAGGAGCGGGCAGTGAGCTCGGCGCCGCGGGCGACGCGGCCCGCGGCGCACGGCCGGAGGCCTGTCCTAACTGTGGCGGCGAGCCGAGGGGTAAGACGTAAGACGAAGCCAGGGCAAGGGAAACATCGGACCGGGGTAGGTCGGGGATTTCTGGTGTCCGGCCGTTCTGGAGGATGCATCGTGCGCCGCGGCCGTTCCAGAGCGTTCTTGGACACTCTGAGAGCGTTCCAGAACGCACTGAAACGCTGAAGCGATTCATCCGTGTCCCAGCCCCGCCCGACAGGGGGGACGTCCGACGTTTTCGGGCGTTTTCGTCGGTTCCCGGAGGTTTTGCAGTCTTGAGTGCTCTCCAGCAGCTGCGCCGTGCCAAGGGCGTTGCAGGGGTGCCCGGATCCTCCCGAACGGCCGCTGGAGGCTCGAATCCTAAGCCACAAACCAACCTCGGCGGCGCGCCGGGGTGAAGCGAGGGGGGCAGGCTGAGGAGGGGGCAGGCCTTGGCAGAAGGCGACGGGGCTTCTCAGAGGCCCCCCAGCCTTCCGAGAAGCTCTCTGTGGCCTCGGAGAAGACTCAGAAGGCTTCTCAGAAGGCCTGAGGCCTTCGGAGCCTTCCGAGAAGGCCCGCCCCCTCCATGCCCCCTCCCCTCGGCGCGCCGCCGATGCCTGAGCAGCCTCGACGCTGCACGGGCGGTGCAGAGGCTGCGGTCCGCGCCCCTCGCGCAGAAGAGCACCGCGCCGCATAACAGCATCCGCCACCGTCCCTTTCAGCGCGCGGAGGAGCGTCCCCAGGCTCATGAAAGGCCTGTCTGCCTCGCGGGCTGCCAGCGGAGGACTGCGGAGAACCTCTCGATGCTCCGCGGGCGGTGCAGGAGCTGCGGCCCGCACCCCTTGCGCAGAAGAGCAGCGCACTGCAGAACACCCACACACACATACATCTACCAGGGTGCCTTCAGAAACGCGGCGGAGCGCCCCACGGCATTGGCTTGTAGGATGCCTGCAAGGCCAGACCACCACTTTACTGGACATTCTGGGCGCACCTGAACGCTTCTGCGCCTCCAGTAAACCGAACCCGCCCAAACCGCCTCCGCAATACCCTTCCAAAAAGTTCACAGAGCCTCAGGAGCTCTCGGCAGCCCCACGGGACCGTCCAGGTACTCTCTTGGAGGCCCCATTGGACCGTCTCTACGGCCCTGCCGGGGGTCCAGCACAAGAAGCCAGAAGACCTCGAATACGGCCAGAGAAAGGCCCCGAAGACCTGCCCGAGAGGGGAGGAGGCTCCCAAGAGGGGCCCAGGAGGCCCACCCCCCAAGAGGGGGAGCTTGAACTGCGGCTCGATACCCTCCACCGAGACAATCAGCAGGCCCTCGCCAGGCCCCGGGACCGTCGACAAAAAACGACTCAGGACGAAAAGCTGGCCCTGGGGAAGTGGTCGGGACTCCTGAGGACCTTGTATAGAGCCAATCGGCGCGTCGGATGAGCCGACCGTATGCCGCGTCCGCCGCCCCTCCTCCTCCCGTCCTCCCGCGCCACTGAAACCCAGCCATGCGACGTCCTGATTGTTTCGACACGGGGTCCTTGGAAGTCCCGACCCTTTTCCCGGGACCGGTTTCTCATCCTGAGTCGTTGTTTGACGGTCCCGAGGCCCGGCGAGGGCCCCTCCGAAGCCGACAACGGCCGAAAACCTCCCGTCCTGAGCTGTAGTACTCGAAGATTCCCCCCCGGTGCGCGCCGAGTCTGGTTTTCGGGTCATTGCTCAATCGGGGCGATCCAGGCACCTCTGGATGGCCCGTCGGCGAGGCGCAGCTGCTGGAGAGCACTCCGAGACTGGAAAAGCCTCTGGGAACCGACGCACACGCCGGAAAACGTCGAACCTCCCCCCTCTGCGCGCCGCCCTCTCGGCGCGCCGCCGAAATTTGAGACATCTCCCTGGGAGCAGGCGCCCTCGGCCCTGCTGCGGCCTCCGCGGGCCTCTTCCCGCCCCCCCCCCTCCTCCTCCTCCTCCTCCTCCTCCTCCTCCTCCTCCTCCTCCTCCTCCTCCTCCTCCTCCTCCTCCTCCTCCTCCTGCTGGCTGCGGGCGTGGCGCCCCCGCGCCAGCATCCGATGTATGTATTCATTGTCTGATCCCGCGGGCCCAAGAGGTCTCGACCCCACCCCTGGGGGCAGCTTCCCAAATCTCCGACGAGTCTTTTTGTTACCAGCCGAGGCGCTGTTCCTCTGGTTCTTCCCCTGGGGCCCCTGTATCGGGCCCCAGGGCCGTCAAAAGCGACCCAGAAAGACCAGTCCCGGCGAAGTCTAGACCTCCAGGGGGGCCCACGTCGTGACAAAATCACGACGTCGGAGTTCTGGGAGCGATGCCGTCCAGTGCCAGGAGAAGGAGGAGGATGAGGAGGAGGAGAAAGAAGGAGGAGGCAAAGGCTTGCCCTGCACTCACCTCCTCGCTGCCCCAGCCCACCTCCCGCTGCATCCCCGGCCCAGGGTCGTCGGGCCGGCCGCAAGTCCAGCATGCCTAGTGGCCGCCCGGCCTGACCGCAAACCGGCCAACGGGCCGCCTTGCCCTTCCCCCTGCCGTTTGGCCCCGGCGATCCGAAGCTCTTGAAGAATCGAGCGCGCGCGGCCCATTTGGGCTATTTCCGGCCTCTGGGGGCCCCTGGGGGCCCTCAACGGGCCCCGGGACCGTGAAACGCGACTCCGGATGAAAAGCCGGCCCGAGGGAAGTTGTCCAGACTGGGGTCCACGCCTCGAGCAAATCCTGGAGCGCCAGCGCGGAGCGCCGAGGGGAGACGTTCGACCTTCTCTGCCGTCTTCGTCGGTCCCCGGAGGTCATCCGGCCTCGGGGTGCTTCCCAGCAGCTGCGCCTCGCCGACGGGCGTTCCCAGGGGTGCCCCGGCTCGTCCCGAACGGCCGCCAGACGGCCGAGTCCCGACGCGAGCACCACATCGGCGGCGCGCCGGGGGGGGGTTGGAAGTGAGAGGGGGCAGGCCCTCGCAGAGTGCGCCCTGTGGCATCGGAGCAGGCTGGACGAGAGCCTGCGGACGAGGCCCCGATCCTCCTTCTGGTCCTCTTCCCCCGCCTTCGTCGTGGGCGCGCCTGCGCTCCCACTGGACCTCTT
Source organism: Prorocentrum cordatum (assembly GCA_963575745.1). Taxonomy (NCBI): domain Eukaryota; class Dinophyceae; order Prorocentrales; family Prorocentraceae; genus Prorocentrum; species Prorocentrum cordatum. The sequence goes on along the minus strand of CAUYUJ010020511.1, from coordinate 56,578 downwards.
CGGAACGCCAGCGTGTTTTGGCAGCTGGCTGGTGGAGGGTGGCCTTAAGGTCAGCCAGTGATGAACTTTGGCATCCCTGAGTCGCGCTCATAATGTGACTCACCGGCCCGTACCACGGACCACGTTTGGCTCCAACTTCGATCCTGCCAACTCACCGAGCAAATACAATGCGTGCTGCCATTGCCCGCCTTTCTCGCAAGCGCTAATTCCAGAATTGTAACTGACGGTGCTCGGCTCTAAATCCGCGCCCCAAATCTCGCTGAGCAGCAGCATAGCTTTCTGCCACTGCTTGCCCTTCCCACATGCGTTGATGACAACATTGTAGAATATGGTGCATAACTGCGCGCGCGATCTCGAAACGTCTCGAAACAGTCTTAATGCCTCACTCCACTGTTTCGTCTTCCCGCATTGTTTGACGACCTCTGTGAGTGAAGCAGTGACTGTTCCAGATCCCGACTGCCCCACCTTCCAGGGCGTCTGCATCGCACACAAATTCTCAGATTTCAGATGGTCAGAGCCGTACGGGCTGCGTGGGGTAGCTGGGCAAGCAGGGGCAGCTGTATAAAACAGAAGGAAGGTGAAGAACACCACACCATACAAACAATATCGTCGATGTCATCGTCCTCGTGCTCCTCGTATTCATGGTCATCCTCCTCTTCTTCCTCCTCCTCCTCCTCCTCCTCCTCCTCTTCCTCCTCCTCCTCCTCTTCTTTCTCCTCCTCCTCCTCCTCCTCCTCCTCCTCTCCCTCTCCTCTCTCTCTCCTCCTCCTCCTCCTCCTCCTCCTCCTCCCTCCTCCTCCCCTCCTCCTCCTCTCCTCCTCTCCGGGTTACGTCCTCATCCTCGTCCCCGTCCTCGTCCTCGTCCTCGTCGTCTTCGTCGTCGCCCTCGTCCTCGTCCTCGTCCTCGTCCTCCTCCTCCTGCTCCTGCTCCTCCTCCTCACCCCCTCCTGCTCCTCCTCCTCCTCCTCCTCCTCCTCCTCCTCCTCCTCCTCCTCCTCCTCCTCCTCCTCCTCCTCCTCCTCCTCCTCCGTCTCCGCATCGCCAGCTCAGACCCAGCGGCGTGCGGGCCGCCTCTGCGAGCACACGCCCAGAGGCCCCGCCGCCGCCTTTCCTTCGGTATGATGTGGAAGGTTAGCATGAAAGAAACGGGTCCTGTGGGAAACGGGTCCTGAACCCGGGGGCATTCCCAAAGATCCGAAGCTCCGAAAACATTGGAGCGGCCGGCTTTTGGGTATTTGCAGCCTCTGGAAACCCACAACAGGCCCTGGACCGTCAAAACCTAACTCAGGATAAAAAGCAACAGGGAAGTTGTCCACACCTCCTGGGGCCCACGCATCGAACAACGTTGGAGCGACAGCTGTCTGGGTTTCCTCAGAGCCAACTCTTCATCCAGAGTCGTTTTCCGACAGTCCCAATGCGCGTGGAGCGCCCCAAGGGCCCCAAAACGGCGAAAGGTCTCCGGACCCATCCCTGACTCCGGATCCGCCGTACTTTGGGCTTTGAGCGATGTCGTGAGTAAGGCGGAAAAGGTCGCCCCACTCTTCAAGCTCCTTTGATGCCGATTTCCCCCCAGCTTTTTCCGCCATTGCTTCCGCCATACCTTTACAAATACATCCGCCCCATGTTCCGAGGCCGGAATTTCCGCCCGACTCTTTCGAACCGTCTCAGGTGCATGTCCGACACAGTCGTAAGCCGGGAAATCGAACAAAAGGCGGCGGATCTGGACTACGGGTGAGTCGTTTTCTGACAATCATTGGGCCCGTGGGGTGCCCCGCGAGCTCGAGAACGGAGAAAAACCTCGGGACCCGTTCCCCTCGGGACCCGTTCCCAGACATCCGGCGCTCCAATCCGATCCAGGGCTCGTTGAGGGCCCTCGCAGGCCGAACATGGCCGCTGCTCGATTCTTTCGTAATCTCGAATCTCTGGATGATGATGGTGATGATGATGGTGATGATGGTGGTGGTGATGATGATGCTGATGATGCTGATGATGCTGATGATGCTGCTGATGCTGCTGATGATGATGATGGTGGTGATGGTGATGATGATGATGGTGATGGTGGTGGTGGTGATGATGATGATGATGAATTTTTCGGAACCTCGGATCTCTGGTTTTTTGGGCGAGGAGGGGTTGCCTTCCCCCCCTTGCCGGTCGGCGGCTGAGAGCACGAGGCCTTGGCTGGCCAGGCCAGTGCGCGCGCCGCGCAGGTGCTGCCTGGACGGAGAGTTGGTTTTCAGCGTGAATTGAACTAATCTGCGCAATGTGTTTAACGCAATGCTTTTAAGGCTGTGATCTTACGCAGTGCTTTTAACGCGTTGTGCTTTCAACGCAGTGTTTTGTTACGCAGTTGTTGTTTGTCTTTTCCTTGTAGCAGCGTTTGTTCAACGCAGTGTTTGTTCAACGCAGTGTTTGTTCAACGCAGTGTTTTGTTGACGCAGTGTTTCTTTTTGCGCAATGTCGTTTACGCAATTTGTTAAGCCCAATGTTTTTAACACAGTGTGTGTTTTACGCCGAGCATGTTACGCAGCGTTTTGCGATGCAGTGCTTTTTTTATACGTAGTGTTTGTTTACGCATGTTTTTCTTCGTAGTGATTTCTATGCCGTATTTCCTGGTGGTGCTTTACGCTATGTGTTTGAGCAACCGCCTTTTAATCGTCGTTCTTGGAGGCGCACGCTAGAACACTGCGTAGAAAACACTGCGTAGAAAACACTGCGTAAGTGGGTTCCGCGATTCGGGCCCGGCTTTCGGGCTTCGGTCTTCTGGCTTCGGATTTCGAATTGTGGGGTTCCGCGTTTCGGCCCGGCTTTCGGGTTTCGGTTTTCTGGCTTCGGATTTCTGGTCTTTTGGGTTCCGTGTTTCGGGCCAGCTTTTCGGTTTCGATTCTCTGGCGTCGGATTTCCGATGTGTTGGGTTCCGCGTTTCGGGTTGGCTGTCGGGTTTCGATGTTCTAGCTTCCAATTGTTTTGGTTCCGCTTTTCGGGCCGGCTTTCGGTTTTCAATGTTCGGCCTTCGGATGTTCGATGTTATTGGTTCTGCGTTTCGGGCTGGCTCTCGGGTTCGATAGTCTGGGATTTTCAAGCTAAGGGTTTCGGTTTGCGGGCTTCGCGTTTCAATCTTGAAATTTGCAACGTCTGATATAGTGCTTAATAATACGCCTAGTACAGCGCCGAGTACAGAGCCTATTGCAGCGCCAAGTACAGCACCTAGTATAGCGCCAAGTACAGCCCCTGATCGTGCGGCGCACTACGTAGAAAGCGCTACGTAGAAAACACAACGTAGTAGAAAACACACCGTAGTAGAACACACGACGTCGTAGAAAACTCTACGTAGTAGAAAGCTCCGCGTAGAAATCTCGATGTAGTAGAAAGCACTACGTAGTAGAAAATACTGCGTCGTAGAAAACTTTACGCAGCAAAAAGCATGGCGGAGTATAACATACTACGTGGTAGAAAACACTACGTAGTAGAAAACACTACGAAGTAGAAAGCACTACTAATAGAAAACACTACGTAGTAGAAAGCACGATGTTGAAAACACGACGTAGAGAACACGACATAACAAAACTCAAAACACGACGTATCAAGCACTACGTTTTAACATGCTACGTGAAAAGAACACTGTGTAAGAGTTCGATTTCGAAATCACGATTAAAACTTCGATTTCACGAGTCAGAGAAACCCTTGGCCTGGAGGGGTGCGAGGCCTGGCGCATGGAGGTTGACGCGCCTCAAAGCTGGGCGAGACCACTCCTGCCACTCCTCCTCCTCCTGCTCCTCCTGCTCCTGCTCAATCTCGCCCCCTCCTCCCCTTCCCATCCCTCCTCATTATCCTTCCCCTCCTCCTCCTCCTCCTCCTCTTCTCCGTCTCCCTCTCCTTCTCCTTATCCTCGTCCTCCTCCTCCTTCCTCCCCATGCCCTCCTCATCCTCCTCTACCTCCCCCCACTCCTCCTCCTCCTCCTCCTCCTCCTCCTCCTCCTCATCCTCCTCCTCCTCCTCCTCCTCCTCCTCCTCTACCTCCCCTACCACCTCCTCCTCCTCCTCCCCCTCCTCCTCCTCCTCCTCCTCCTCCTCCTCCTCCTCCTCCTTTACCTCCCCTACCTCATCCTACTCCTCCTGCTCCTGCTCCTGCTCCTGCTCCTCCACCTCCTCCTCTCCTCCTCCTCCTCCCCTTCTCCTCCCCTTCTCCCCCCCTTCATCATCCTCCCTCTTCATGCCCTCCTCGTCCTCCTCTACCTCACCAACCTCCTCTCCTCCTCCTCCTCCTCCTCCTTCCTCACCTTCTCCTCCCCCTCCTTTACCTCCTCCTCCTCCTCCTCTTCCTCCTCGCCACTTACCTCCCCTACCTCCTCCTCCTCCTCCTCCTCCTGCGCTCGTAACCGACGATGTCTCTGATCCTAGCCGCTACTACCTCTACCTCTACCCACGCCGCCGATTCCGCTGCCCACGGGCCTTGCTGCCGCAGGAGCACGGGTGGCTGAAGAAGTCGTCGTGGCGGGAGCTCTCTGTCGTTCAGGCGGGGAAGAAGGGGGGGGGGGCACAGCAGCGGCAGACGCGAGAGCCTCGGGAGAGGGGCGGACAGGAGCGGGGGGATGGCCAAAAGGATGGGCCTCATGCTGACTGGGAGCACAGGCGCCCCAAGACCTGAGGGCGGAGGCGCGGAGTTGGGGAGCAATCGCGGCAAGATCGCTGACCGAAAGGGGGGGGGGGGGGGGGGATAGTTCCTAGCCAGGGTGTACACATAAAACGAGGCAACTAGATACACGAAATTGGAAGGAGAAGGGGAGCTAAGACCCAGACGAGAGAGAATGTCTTCGGGGGGCGGGTGGCTAGTTAATTCCCCTACTGTGGAGATCATAATAGGACATACTAAATAATGAGCCTGACTGTCACAACTGGCACATCCGAAAATACAGCTTTTCTGCTTCTGCTGGAACCTAGAATCTGTAGCCCAGCCTCCGGCCAACGTCTTGATTATGGCCATTCGCCACGGCGGCGGTGCGGCACGAGCCGCCGCCTGCGCATCTGGCCACCGAATGCGTTGGATCGCTGCGAGCTCGATATGGGGGAGGAGGTGGGAGAGGCGGCAGGCGAAGGTCGAGGCGAGGTCCGAAGGGAAGAGAGAGGAGGTCCAAACAGCGGCTGCAGCACGCTGAATCTTCTTTCCCTCGAGCATGGCCTGCTGCGCGGCTTGGAGCGCAGCTGCTCCTGCATTCCTGTACTTGGTGGCGGGAAAACCCTGTGACGCCGCTTGCAGGTGTTGCACGAATGGAGGCTCCTCCCAAAATTCGGGAGACATGCGGCCCTTTCCTACGTCTTCGAGTGAAAGATAGACTCCAGCCTCCTGAAGTCTGTCGAACTGCTGCCGCCATGCATGGAACGTGCTTAAAGACGCTCGAATAAGCGACGCCAAGGAAACAACAAGGGCACTCCTGATGCGAGGGCCTCCCCAGGACTCGAGATTAAAGTAGTCACGCCTCGGGAGGGCGCAGTGGGAAAGCTTAAAGAGGGCAGCCAGCAGCGCGTGCTCTTTAGCAATCATTGAGTGGGGAAGCGGAGCGGACTGAGCGACGCACCCCAAGCAGCTGAGTGCACGGGAAGAGTATTGAAAAGCAGTAATGGCCGATGGTGCGCCGTTGTAAGCTATGGCCGAACTACGTTGAGCCCATTTCGCCACAGGGGCGCCCCATGGTGACGGGGCCGCCGATGGGCCCATGAAAATCCCGAGGTACACAAGCCGAGGGGCCACCTGGAACTCCGCCCAGTCGGGCAAATGAACCTGGAGCCAGTCGCGGTACCGTCTGGCCAAGGGCTCTGAGAAAGGGCCAGCTAGCGGAACTATCTTACATTTCTTGTGCTTAAGCTCTAAGATAGCCACCCGCCTTGACGCCCGAAAGACAGTGTACAGTTGCCTCAAAACTTTAATTTGATTTATGACACTTCCTACATCGTCGGCGCATAGTCTACTCATTCCTAGTCCTCGTTTCTCGATCAGCGAATCGAAGTGCTCGACGAACGGGTGGCTCGCTATTGCATAGAGACATCCGCTGGCTGGGCACCCTTGGGCAATGCCCGACAGTATTGTGTACATGTATCGGCATTCGCTCCCGATCCTCCCGTAGCAGAGCACGAACTGGTAGATCATTTCCAAGAAGAGACGGAGAGGGCCGGGGATGTTGAGCGATTTGAGGGTGAGGAAGATCCAAAACTGGGGGATCGATGGGAACGCCTGTCCGTAGTCGAATGAAACCAGGGCGGGTAACCTGTCGTTCGCTTCTGGCAGCATCGAAGTGATCCGAGCTTGCGTGTCCAATTCGATGATGTTCATCCCGAAATTCCTCGTGGGAACGAAGCCCCGCTGGGCCTTAGCGATGAAGTCGGGAAGGGACCGACTCAGAGGTTTCACACAAACCGCCGCCAGGATCTTACAGTCCGTGTTTTTCAAACCGAGAGGCCGGGTGGCCGAAGCATCTCGGACCACTAAATCCTCGTCGCCAGGCTCGTCGCCCTTGGCCAGGAACGCTCCCAGCATCGTATTGAAGCCAAAGATAAGAGGCTTGCTATCCAAAGCCCAGGAGAGCGCATCATATAAAACGTGGGTACCTTTGGGGTGTGAACGCCAAGCGGCGTATGGAAGTTGATCAGGTCCTGGAGCGCTCGGGGTAACATTTTCCAGAAAGCGGGTTATGTCACGTTCAGTAGGAGGTGGCAAACCTGACAGGTCAACATCTGGCTTAAACCGATTGTTGCACTGGAAGGCGGCGGCTCTGTCCACCTCCTTCTCGGAGAAAACCTGGCCCCAGTAATCGGAGAGGCTAGAGAGCATTCCAGCAGGGTCAGCTCGAACTCTATTGTGGGGGCCCGAATGTCCCTGGTCATGATGAGAACAGGGGTCTCGGATCCCTTGCAGGGGCAGCTTTCGACCAAATGGGGCCCAAAGACGAGAACGGGTAATGGGGCTGCGGAGGCGCTTCTTGAGCTTGGTCCTGACGGTCTCTGGGTTGTCCTGCTGGAGTCTCTGCCTGGTCTCCGACTGGGCTCTCGAGAACATAACTGCGTGGATCTCCGCGGCCAGCGCCGCGAAGTTGGCAGGGTCATTGATCGAGACCTGCGCGGTCAGCGGATCGACGACCAGAAACAGCGCGCCTAACGGGTGAGACGTCATAACCTTCTGGGCCAGCAGCACGTTCTGCCCCCATGCAGCTCGGGCGATGGTGCGAACAGCGATGTATCTCGAGAGGGGATCGCGATGTCGAAATCGGAGGAGTCGATCGCGAGTGTGCCGAGCCGCTTGGATCATGATTTCCTTGTGGAAGGCGAGGCGGAGAGGAGGGGGCAACTCGGAGTCGTCGGCCTGTTCGAGAACGTTCTGTATGAATTTCTGGTACTCATATCTCCTAAAGTTGCCCTGGTGGATGGGTTGTTCTCCTGGCGGCTTCGACGAACGAGCGGAAAAAGGTAGCGGAGACGGCAGCATGATCAGAGATGCGGGCGCGGCTGAGCACATCTGGGTAGCCGTGCACCCTGCCGCCAGTGCACCATTGAGTAAGGCTCCACCCTGGCGCTGACACATAAATCCTATCCAATTTCCTCAGAGTCCCCTGAGCGACGCAGTGATGGGTAGGTTCCTGAGGCTGGATCTCAGTCATCTGTCCTGGGATACGGTTCCAAGCCAGTCCGTCCGAACCCAGACGTCCGTTCCGCGTCCCTCGCTGCGAAGGGCTCGTATCAGGCTCCGCAGGAACCGAGTAACCTGAAGGATCCAAATTTTCAAAGCAATCGAGCGCCACAGAGGAGTCCTCAGAGAAGTTGAAGTCCCCGCCAACGATGATGAAGGCCTTGAGGGGGTCCGCGGAGGCCAGGGAGAGGTCGGAGGCGATAGCATCTAGGATCTCGGCGCGCTGCTGAGACGACAGACCGTGGTTATGAATGTTGAAGTGCGAGATGAGGACCCCGCTAGGAAACAAAACTCGAACATTCAAAGCACGCCCCTGGACTAAACTACGTTCCGAAATCGAAGGCCTGTCGTCAGCAGCATGCGTGATATCAAAATCGGGAATGAATGTGATCACTCCTCCCGCGGCATGTGGCGAGGCTGGCAGAAACGAGTAGTAGGCCTGGGTAGGGAGGTGGATGTGGTAGAGCAGGTCCCTGAGCTCATCTAAGGTCCCATGAGTTTCCTGGATCCCGAGAATCATGCCTTTGCCCATAAGTTTCTTCATGTAACTGATCTTCCTGGCCCGAACTCGGCATTTGTGATGGAATGAGGCTTGCCCATTCCACGTCCCCACAGAGATCGGAGTAGGAGAGGAAGAACGTCCGCACCACGCGGCTAGAATCGGGTTAAACACGCCACTGTACGGGTTCTGCAGGCGGGGCAAGCAGCTTGAACTTGGCGCGGATCTGGTCGGCGTTGAAGCCGAACTGGGCCAGGCTGGCGTGCACGAATTCGAGAGTCGGCTCGGCGCCCTGACCAGGCTGGGGAGTGGCACGAACCAGCGGCCTCCACAGCGTGGAGATCTCACCACGATCACGGTTGCCGTGGAACTGGTAGGTCGGGTAGAGCTCCGAGAGCGTCGCCTTGAGCTTCTTCGTGAGGAGCTCCGTCTGCACCTGCTTCTGGGACTTGTCCGTGGAGATGTACACTTCGGTTGTCGCACCGGTGGTGTCGGCCGTGGAGAACCGCTGCCATTGGGATGCCGAAATTTTGAAGCTTCCCGTGATTTGCCGTACACGTCTGGCGGCTAACTGTGCATTGCCTTTGATCCTGAGAATGAATCGGCGGGCGGCGGGATCTCCTTCCAGGAGTACCTCTGCTGGGTTGATATTATTTTTCTCGAGGATGGGCTGCACCACGTCTTTGTCGATGTTGGCCTTCGGTAGCATTGACTTGGCTCGTAGGACGAGCACCGTAGGATCTGGATCCCTGTCAAAGCTGGAATCTTCCACCCGCACAGGTGTTGATTCAGATTGCATGATGCCCAGGATCTGTTCGAGCCGTTCGATCTTTTCGGACAGGCGCTGGACGTTGGAGTCGGTCTGCTGCTGGTGCCGCTCGACGTCGGCGAGCCGACGTTCAACTTGCACGCTGAGATCAGTACATGAATTGTGCACCTGCTTGGCGATGTCCCCCATGGATGCTTGGAGTCTACCGAGGGAATCCATGATCGAGTCGCGGGTGTGGTCCACGTAATTCCGTATGTCGTCTCCATGAGGGGCCCGTTTGTCTTCATCGTGAGGAGAGCGGCTTCGTTCATCAGCAATAGGAGTATCGCGCCGACGAACAGGAGTGCCCGAGCCGCCAGGGCCATCCTCCGGACCACGCGTCGTTGTACCTCTGCGTTCCTGCGACGGGAAGGTGGGGGCGAATTCACATGCCGCCAGCGCCTCGAGGTCGGACCGATTGGGGCGCGCCATCGTCGCCTGTCTACGCTGGTAGACGGCACCCAAACAATGGCTGGTCCGAGAGGTCGCGAATTCGGTGGCCTCCTGAAGGCCGAAATCGTCTCGAGAGCGGCCTACGGACGGGCCGCAAAGCTAATCGCTGATTCTCGGGCGTCTATAGCCCTTCACAACGTTTATCCTTGAGCCAAAATGGCTACGGACCTCCTCCTCCTCCTCCTCCTCCTCCTCCTCCTCCTCCTCTACCTCCCCTACCTCCTCCTCCTCCTCCTCCTCCTCCTCCTCCTCCTCCTCCTCCTCCTCCTCCTCCTCCTTTAACTCCCCTACCTCATCCTACTCCTTCTGCTCCTGCTCCTGCTCCTGCTCCTGCTCCTCCTCCTCCTCCTCCTCCTCTCTCCTCTCCCCCTCTTCATCCTCCCTTACCTCCTCCTCCTCCTCCTTCTCCTCCCCCTCCTCCTCCTCAAGTGTTGTTGTCGTCTAATTCCTCTGCGGCAGCACTCTTTGTGTGCGCGCACACGCTCCTCGCAGTCGAGGCGGCGGAGGGAAACCACGCAGTAAGCCCACGCGCAGAACGCACCCATACGTCAGGTTCATGTCGTGCCGACTTCGGCGCTGGTTCCTGACACCGCGGGGATCGTTCAACCTTGAACGATCGGCCGTTTCCGAAACGTCCAAATCGTTCCACCGAACGATCTGGGTCGCCCGCGGCGTTCAAAGTTGAACGCTACCGGCGGAGTCGCCGCCGGTCGACACAACACGAACCTACCGTACACCATGACTGTGTCTGGCCAAAGCCGTGCTGGGCCCCGGCATTGTGTGTGCACCCCTCCCGGCCGAGGCCGGGAATGGCAAATTACACTCTGACGGCAGGAGAGCCTAAACAAAGGAATCTCACCAGTACCTCGGGCTACAGTGGAGGCCAGTCCACAAGAACTCTTCCACAAGAAACCCAACCCTGAGACCCTAAGACGTCCGTTGACTTTTGGTGAGGGAACGTCACAACTTCCATGGCAAAAACCATCGGAACCCAAGAAACCTAGGGTACCCTGGAGGCAAGCAGGGTGTTTCTTTGCATGGGCCCCCACTATAAGGTGGTCTAGCGATGTCTTTCTTCCCTCTTCCAAAGGCTCTCTTCCCTTCAGGGAGGGGCACCCGCCCCCTCGCCTCCCTGAGAATTTTTCTGACGGGCCGTGAGGGGTTAGAGCGTCCAAGATGGCCCAAGGTGGCTCCAAGAGGGCCTCCGATACTCCAAGATGGCATCTTTGGCGGCTCAAGATAGCAGAAGATGGTGCAATATAGCTTCCGACATACCTCCAAGAGGCCCGACGAGGACCAGCAGACAGTTCCAAGTACTCTCGGAGCCCCCTCAGGACCCCCCCAGGAGGCAATGTGTTTCAAGCACATACGGACAATCAATGAATGTTGCGCTCTCGCCCTTTTGCTTCCGATGCGCTTGTGGGGCCTCGAGATGGCCCCAAGATGGCTCAAGAGAGGTCCAAGAGGGCCCCAAAAGGCCCCCCAAGACGGCCCCAAGAGCATCCACGAGCCTCAAGAAGGCCCCAAGAGGGACCCAAGAGACGATTTTAATGGCCTTGAGGGGGGGTGGGGGACAGAACTCGGAGACCCCCTTCTTTTCATCGACCCCCCCTTACAAGGCTACCAAAAGGGCCCCAAGATGGGCCCAAAAGCGTCCCACGAGAGCCGTTTTCAAAATGTGGCTCTCGCCTTAGCGCCGCGCGCATTGCTTCTAAACATGTGCAAGAGCTTCGCGGATTGAGGGCGGGTGGTTTTCAAACTGTGGCTCTCGCCTTAGCGCCGCGCACATTGCTTCCAAACATTTGCAAGAGTTTCGCGGATTGAGGGCGGGTGGTTTTCAAAATGTGGCTCTCGCCTTAGCGCGCAAGAGTTTCACGAATTGAGGGCGGGTCGTTTCCAAGCTGTGGCTCTTGCCTTAGCGCCGCGCACATTCGTTGTAAACAATTGCAACAGTTTCACGGATTGAGAGCGGGTGGTCATCAAACAGTGGCTCTCGCCTTAGCGCCGCTCCATTACACCAATTTGCAATAATTTCACGGATTGATGGCGGGTTGTTTTCGAGCTGTGGCTCTCGCCTTAGCGCCGCGCACATTCGTTGTAAACAATTGCAAGAGCTTCGCGGATTGAGGGCGGGTGGTTGTCAAAATGTGGCTCTCGCCTTAGCGCCGCACGCATTCGCTTTTTATATAAAGTTGCAAGGGTTTCACGGATTCCCATGATCAACGTAACACAAGTGGTGCGTTTGGACGGATTCAAGATTATGCGGGCGCAACAATTATGTAGATTCGCGGTGTTGAAATCCAGAAAATGGCGTTTTGACACGGCTCCAGATCTTCAGAACGCAACAGTCAGGTTGTTCCGTGGCGTGGCAATCCCGGGAACAATGTTTTGGCATGCTTCAAGGTCTTCAAACGGTTGTCTTCCAACGAGGGGGTTCCCTCAATGGAAATGACGGCTGTAGGGGCCCATGAAGAGGGAACTTGAAGAGAGGGTTCATTCCAATATCGCTGATGACCCTTGGGTTTGCACTGGTCCGCCTCCTCCTCCTCCTCCCACCTCCTCCTGCTCCTCCTCCTCCTCCTCTTTCTCCCCTCGCCCACCCGCGGGCCACAGTGATCGCCCGACGAGGCCCTCCAAGGCCACCGCCTTTGCTCAAAAAGATATGTCTATTCATCCTGCTTGTCCGCTGTGTTTCACTAGATGTGTCTCTTCGTCGTTTGTCTCGTTAGCTCTCATGGGCAACGTTTCTAAACGGGCTGATGGGGAATTTTGTTGGTCAGCAGGCTCGCGAGGCGGGTCGAAAGCCGTCCGAACACTAGTCGGGCCGCGACTAGACAGCAGGAAAAGAAAGGCAAGCGAAGCGAGCGAGCGGGCAACCACTCAGAAGGGAGCCAGAACCGATACTGCTGATGAGGAAACGCGAAGCGTGAGTAATCCCACCAGCCCTCTGGGCTGAGTGATCTGACGGAGCTGCCTGCCACAACCCCTCCTTCCCCTACTCGGGGGAGGGGCTGCCCCTTCCCCTGGGCATGGGGAGGGGAGGGGAGCTGTCAGAGCGCCCAAGACGGCCCCAGATGGCTCCAACAGGGCCCAAGACAGTCCAAGAGGGCCTCCAAGATGGCTCAATATACCTCCACATCGCCCAAGGTAGCCTCCGACAAGCCCCTAAGACGCCCCAAGACAGCCCCAAGAGGGTTTTAAGCGCCGCTCCCCCCATCCCAAGGCACCTCTGAAGAGGTCAAAACCCTTCAACAACCTAGGGCAACCACTAGTTTTGGGCGTATCGCGTTTTCGCTGCCGATGTGCATCTTGTGCTTCAGAGCGGCCCAAAAAAGGCCCTAGGGAGTCCCCAGACGGGCCCAAGACTGCCCCACGACGGCTCCAAGAGCGCCCCAGACACTTCCAAGAGCGGCCCAAGAGGGCCTCAAGAGGCTATGGTGGAGCCTCCGAGAGGGCGAGAGGAATTTCTGCCCCCCCCCCCCCTCCCTTTGAGTTCTTGGGTCCCGACGGCCCCAAAGAAGTCTCAGACCGTCCCAACAGGACCCAAAGGAGGCCCCTAAGAGGCGCCCACGAGCAACGCCCCAAACACCATTAAGATCTCTCCTCCTCCTCCTCCTGCTCCACCTCCACCTCCTCCTCCTCCTCCTCCTCCTCTTCTCCCAGCTGGGGCAATATGATCTGTCCTGTTTCTAGTCCCGTTCGGGAACAACAAACATTGGCCTATGCCAACAAACATTGGCCTAGGCCGCATGCAACCTCCTCCCCCATCCCCCTCCTCATCGTCCTCCTCCTCCGCCTCCTCCTCCTCCTCTCGTCCTCCTCCTCCTCCTCTTCCTCCTTCTCCCTCACTCGGGGCACTATGATCTGATGCTTTGTCTTAGCCCGCTCGGAACAGCGTTGGCAGCATGGTGGTACAGGAGCCCCTCCCCGATGACATAACCATGGCAGGTCTATACTTATACTCATACAACAAATGATCCCACCCTCCGCGCACCCACGAACGGCATCCACGGCGGCTGTCGCACTGTATGGTTCTACGCTGCCCTGATCACAGCAACTCACCTGGCGATCGTGCCTGGCTGGTGGGGTACGCGAAGCGTCAACCATTATATCATAAGAGAAGGTTGTGCTTTAGCAAACGCGAAACATGCGGGATGACATACGGAAGATCATACGGGACACCGCACGGGAGGCCATACGGGAGAGAACATACTGAACACCATGCGGGAGACCACACGGGAGACCACACGGGCAACCATGCGGGATATTATACAGGAAGCCACACGGGAGGCCACACGGGGGACCATACGCGAGACCACGGGCCACGAGCCACGGCTTCCGAAAGACATCGCCCAATGCCTGGCAACGCATACGTATACACATGTGGACCATGTTCCGTGTATGTATAGGTATACGTATGTATATGTACACATATATATATATACATATATATATGTGTGTGCATGCATATGCATACATACATACATATATATACATATATACAAACATACATACATATATATGTGTATATATGGATGTGTACACCGAATTGCATATACACATGCACACATATGTTGCAACCGCGCATGCACGCGTCTATATATATATGTGTATATCTACATGTATATATACACATATGCATATCCATACACACACATATGTACATATATATGTTTGTGTGTACCGTTATGCATGTGCACTTGTAAATATGTGTACACCTGCATAAACATATCATATAAACGTATATAAGTATACGCACGAGCTCTCATACAATAATACGCACACGCACATATGCATATGCACCTGAATGCAGATCTACACATGAAATTCATGTAATACATACGCAAGGATGCGTAGACGTACGCAAACGGATGACCAATCATCTGTACATAGAACCCGTACGCGCAGGCAAGCTGTTCAGGAAAACGCCATTTGCGGAACCAGTATAGCCCTGGCCAAGCGTGGCGACTGTGGACACATGTTTTCTGCGGACGCCCTCCGAAGGCCTCCGAAGGCCGCGGCTCCCCCCCGCGCGCGCGCACTCGCTGGGGAGGCCCTGCGCACTGGCAGAGGCCCCCCCGTGCGGCAGGACCGCGCGCGCCAGGGGTTTCGGCCTTCGCCGCCCTCGAGCGCCTCCGTGTGGGAGCGGCGCCCGCGCAGGACGACGCGAACAGCAGGAGGAGGAGGATGAGGAGGCTAGGAAAGGGAGGATAGGATGGGATGGAGGACGAGGAAGAGAAGGAGGAGGAGGAGGATGAGGAGGAGGAGGAGGGGGTAGTAGTAGTAGTAGTAGTAGTAGTAGTAGTAGTAGTAGTAGTAGTAGTAGTAGTAGTAGTAGTAGTAGTAGTAGTAGTAGTAGTAGTAGTAGTAGTAGTAGTAGTAGTAGTAGTAGTAGTAGTAGTAGTAGTAGTAGTAGTAGTAGTAGTAGTAGTAGTAGTAGTAGTAGTAGTAGTAGTAGTAGTAGTAGTAGTAGTAGTAGTAGTAGTAGTAGTCAGTAGTAGTAGTAGTAGTAGTAGTAGTAGTAGTAGTAGTAGTAGTAGTAGTAGTAGTAGTAGTAGCAGTAGTAGTAGTAGTAGTAGTAGTAGTAGTAGGTAGTAGTAGTAGTAGTAGTAGTAGTAGTAGTAGTAGTAGTAGTAGTACGTAGTAGTAGTAGTAGTAGTAGTAGTAGTAGTGTAGTAGTAGTAGTAGTAGTATTAGTAGTAGTAGTAGTAGTAGTAGCAGTCGTAGTAGTAGCAGCAGCAGCAGCAGCAGCAGCAGCAGCAGTAGTTAGTATAGTAGTAGTAGTAGTAGTAGTAGTAGTAGTAGTAGTAGTAGTAGTAGTAGTAGTAGTTAGTAGTAGTAGTAGTAGTAGTAGTAGTAGTAGTAGTAGTAGTAGTAGTAGTAGTAGTAGTAGTAGTAGTAGTAGTAGTAGTAGTAGTAGTAGTAGGAGGAGGAGGAGGAGGAGGAGGAGGAGGAGGAGGAGGAGGAGGAAATGGAGGACCGGCAACAGCGGCAGCAGCAGAAGGAGCGAGAGACGTGGGGGGAGCTGGGGGAAGAGACGGAGGATGTTGAGGAAGGAGGCGGACAAGGAAGAGGAGAAACTCCAGCGGCCATGGAAGCGGGGGGCCGGTCGCCGCGCTGTCAAACGCGCGGACCGCGCCACGGCTCTCAGAAGCGCAGGCGGCCCAGGCTGCAGGACATGGCCGCCGACGGAGCGCGCAGCGGTGACGAGCGGCTCAGCGGCGCAGGTCGGAGCTGTGAGCGCGTGCGAACTACAGCTGCATATATAACCAACCAACGCGATGCGGTCGACCTTCTGGAAACAGCTGCTCTATCCCTCGCTCTCGGGTTCGCGGCCAAGGCCCAGCCCAGGGACAGGGTCGGAGCGAAACCACGAACGTGGAGCCGCGCGACAGCCCAATGCCAAACACGGCCACAATGGAAGCAGTGGTTCGTCTCCCCAGGCATCCGGCTGCTCCAATTTTTTCAACGCGTGGGCCCCGGAGGTCCTGACCACTTCCCTGGGACCGGCTTTTCGTCCTGAGTCGTTTTTGATGCTCCCGAAACCTGGCGACGGCCCCCGGAGGCCGAAAACGGCCAAAATCCAACCGCTCCGTTTTGTGTCGGATCTCAGGATCTTCCTCACACCCGCTGCGCTGCCGCGTCGGAGCCACATGCAGCCTGCAGCTGGCATGCTATCGCCCGCGCGCACCAACATCCACCGCCAGGCAGGCGGGTGGAGCCAAATCTCCGTTGCCCATCGCTAGCGAGAACCAGCGCGCAACTGCCTTTGGACAGTGTGCTCGAAGGACTCCCGGTACCAATGCCGCTGGAGCGCTCGAAAGAAGCCCCGGTGAAAGTGAGGTCGTCTCTCGTGCTCTGTTGCGCCCGCCCGTGACGGCCCGAACAGACTGTTGCGCGTAGCAGGCCAGCAGGAAACCTGGCGAAGTTTGGGTTCGGGTCTCGCGCATCACCTCATCGCGCCCGTGAGCACTTGCCTCTGGCGTGCGCCAGAATGGTGGGGATGAGCGCCTGTATGTCATCTCGGTTAGGCTGGCATCCTGCTCTTCTGCCGCCATGCTATCGGCCGCACTCGGTCCAAGTATAACTCCACCCAGGCACGCCTTACTCTCGCGAAGATCAGGGCGAGGTTCAGCTTGGACTTGCTGGGACGGGAACCTCAATATCTTCTGAGACGCATGGAACTCTCGCTGCGCGTGCGAGGGCAAGTCGGCGCCGTCTGTGACGACGGCCTTCCGCCGCTGGCCTGGCGAGACGGTCTTGGCCCGACGATCCCATGTGCTCCTGGTAGAGCGGATGTCGCTCCACTGCGGCGCCGCGATCGTCGGATCGTCGGCGATCTCAACGACCAGGGAGTTCGACAGCTCGGCCCGCAGTGGGGCGGCATCACTTTTCCCTGGCCGCAGGCGCAGTTCTCCGGGGGGGCCAGCCGCGGGGGCGGCATCCACCTGCTTCGGGGCCCGGTGGAGCGGGGCCGCCAACGCCGCCGATGTTATCGGCGCGAGCTGCCGTCGGCACAGCGGTGAGATCATGGGAGACGGCGGCTATCCCAAGCGCCGCGGGGCCCATGGCAGTCGGCCAGGTCGCGCCTGACAGGGGCCGCGCGGACGCCGCCCCGATGCCGATGAGGTCGCCGTCAAGCGTCGCGAATCCGAAGGCGCGGGCGGCGCCCGGGCATCCGCGGTTGAAGCCGAACCACTCCAGAGCGCCGAAGAGGAGACGCTGCCGCAGGCCGCAGCAATGTCGCAGGCAGAGCGCGGCGGCTCGTCACTTGACGTAGTCGGAGTCCAAGTGGCGTCGACTGTTACTGCATTGTCGCAGAACTTCTGCCTGCGGAGGAAGTTCCGCTGAAGGGCGCGGGCGCCGCCCCCCCCCCCCTGCGGGGCCCCGGACTGGTCTGCGACAGCAGCGGCGCGATTCCCGCCCGCGCCCCCCCGCGCAATGGCCCCCTTGGCTATCGACCTACATCCAGCCCAACCCCGCGCCCTCAAAATTTAGGCGCGAGGCCAACGGCGCTGGCAGACTGCCCGCGGCACTGCAAGACCTCCTGCATATTCTGGCGGACGCGCCCAGGCTGCGACGCAAAGGGCGGCGGCGAATTCTGCGCGCCGCTGCGTCCGACGAGAGCGCAGCTGATTGGCGCCTGCTGACCCCTGCGCAGGAGTCCAGCTCGGCATCGGCGGCGACCGCGCAACGGTCGCAAAGACGCGAGTGCCTTCCGAGCCGCCGCCGCTAGCCGATCGCGCAGCCTCCGGACTGCTTCCGGAAGAATAGACCTGTCTGCAAGGACAGCTGCGCTTCCGTGCGAACAAAAGCCGCTGGCCACGCCGCGTGAAGTCGGCTGGTCGCGCATCATTCCCGCCGCATTGGCAGCGCTCGCCTGCGACGATCGCCGTCGCATGGCCGGCGCGATCCCCTCAGACCCAGCGAAGGGGCCGAGGCCAGTCTGGGGCTGCGGCGTCGACGCGGCAAAAGTCGGGGACGGGCGCGCGACCTTCCTGCCTGGGCGCGCGCGTCCGCCAGTGGAGAGATGATGGCGCGGTCGCGCACCCTCTGGCCACTGGGGCACGCTGCCCCTCGATCACGAAGCAAAAGCTCTCGACGTCCGAAGTCGCGCAACCAGGCAGGCAGACGGACGCTCCGGCGATCCTCGCGGGCGCGCGACCGCGACGCATTAGCCTCGCGGCGGCGCGCTTCTCCGCGCCCATTACATAACCATGCAGGCGACGCCGAAACGCACGAGGGCGCTGGTCTCCGTTCGGAAGGGAGAACGACGTCGGCGCAGGGGTCTGGGGCGACGTCTCACAGCCATTGCGGATGTCAAAATCCCCGGCGCAGGCGAAGGCCCTTCGGATCCGCGACGGCGCACTTATGGATCCGCTGCCGCTCTTGCGCGACGATGCGCCTGCCCCCGTCGTCGGGCGCGCGGCCGTGAATATCCGATGGCCATGCTGCGGGCGGCCGCACTGATGACCCCCAGCGCTCTCTCTGGGACCAGTTCTCAGAGATAACCCGCAACTCGCCCATCCCCGCTCAGATTCTGGCGGCGCCCCTGGGAAGCTGGAGACAAGTCGAAACGATGAAACTACGGGGTCTTCTCAGGCCGCATTTGCGGCCGAAGCACTGTCGCCATAGCCGCCGCAGTTCGCTTGCCATCCCAACCCATTCCACGCCGCGGCCGAGATCGCGCACCCCAGGACGTCTCCGACGAAGTAGCGCTCGGATAATAAGTCAGCGAGAACGCCGATGAAGCTGTCGAGGAGGCCGATGGCGCCCCTGGCGAGAACTCGAATTCAAGCGGGTCGATGGAGATGCAGACTCGCAGCCACTGTAATTGATGGAATACGAGCGCGGAAGCGTCGCCATCAGCCCGCGAAGCCTTCGCTCCGATCCACGTACTTCCTGAGTGACAAATCCATTCTGCTCGAGGCAGGGGTGCCGGATCGCTGCCTCGTGGCGTCGCCGGCGGCGGTCAGCGCAGGCAAAGCCTCTCGCGCCCCAGCAGGTGATGCGAAATCGCGGGCCTAGAAGCCAGGATGCGCCCAGGGCGCAGAGGTGGCGCCCCCCCCAGACATTCCCGTTGTCCGCGAAGAAGGCGCTGAATTCAGACTTGGCGGCAACATCGCTGATCCTGGGTCGATCAATGAGCGGGCGATGCCGCGCGGGGCCACGTTGACTGCGATGCGCCTTTTGGGCGCGCAGCGGAGAAGTTGAAGCGCCCGCGCTTGGACTCCAGAGCGCGGCAAAGCCCGCGCGTTCGGATCTCGGGCCTGATCTGCCACAGGCCCCGCGCTGCGTCGACGCACCGGGGGCGCGCGCTTGAAAATCCCGCCGCGGCCCGCCCGGTAGTTTGACATGCCCCGCGGGCGCGGGGGCATTTAGAGTGGCGAATTTTGGTCATCCAGAGATCCTGACCGTGGATCCGCCATACTTTCGTTGACTTCTGACTTTCAACTGCGTCGGGAACGCAGCCCCACCGATGCGAAAAAAGCATGGCAGACATTTCCGCCGCGCTGATACTTCCGCACAAGCGGGGCGGAAACAGCGACGGCAAACCGCTGCTGAAGTCGACGTCGAAGTAGCTTGGACAATAGGGTGGGGATTTCTGTCCTCCTTCCTCAATCGCCCCGAGCACAGCGGATCTGGAGTCAGGGCAACGGGGAACCGAGCCCGCGCGACGGGGAGTCGCCGATAACACCGACCATGTCGCGAGTGATGCCCGCGTCTGTGGGTCAGCTTCCCGGCACATTGCGATGCGCCTGTGGGGCGACGAATCGATGACATGCTGTGCGCTGGCTTCGGGGTGGCCTGCAGTCGTTCCTCCGGGCACCTACCCCCTCCCTACCGCGTCCCGCGGCTGGCCGGGCATCTGCACAGCAGCTCCGCCGCTGTCCTGCTTGCCGCCCGCCGCCCAGGCCCCTCGCAGCTGCTGCCCGCCGGCGCCCCCCCCCCCCGCTTGCCGCCGCCGGCTCCGCTGCCTCCCTCGCCCCGGTTCTCGGGCCGCTGGCTCGTCGTGTCCCCCCACTTGCCGGGCCCCGCCCGCACTGCGGCTGCGGGTCCACCCCTTGGTGCCCTGCGACGCCGACCCGCGGCAGCTGCCAGGGGCCAACCGTCAGACCGGCCGCCGCGCACACGCTCGCCGCAGCCTGCTGCGCGAGCGTGCTCCCGCGCTCTGCCCCCTCCTCCGCGGCCGATTCCCTCTTCCCTCCTCCCCTCCTGCATGCGGGCCAATTCGCGATGCCGTGCCCCGGCCTCGCTCTGTCGCGCGCGCGGATCGCCTCTGCCGCGCTGCGACATAAAAGGTGGTGCGATGACCTTGGGTGATCCGTCGATGTAGTCTCCGCTGATTTGGAAGAGCAAAGGCCAGATTTCTGCGTGGATTTCGTGGATCTGCGCTGAAACCCACTCGCTGGCGCGGGGAGCTCGCCAGGGGCGCCGCTGGGGGCCAGGTGGAGAGCGCTGCGCCGATCCGAGAAATCAGCGCGGACCGCGCAGAGCGGGACTCTGAGAAATTATGTATATGTTGTTGTTTGCTCTTCGTTGGGGGGGTGCTTCGGTGAGAAGAGCGGGAGGTGCGCCTCCGCCAGCGCCGACTGCCGCTTGATGGTCTCGACCAAAGCTGTCGTGGCCAAACCGCTGTGCGAGGCATCGTCGGCGGCTCCCAACCGTCTGAACTCGACTGTCGCGACCTGCTTAATATAATCGGCCACTGATCTAGCCGTGTTCCTGTGGAAGGTGCCCATGACGGCATTGACGTGCTCAGAGAGCTGCTTGTAGAGGTTGCTGGCGACACTTTGGAATTGCCCAATGCCAGCGCCACCCAATGCCGAACGTTGAGGTGCCGTTGGTGCTGGGAACCTGCTGCAACTCACATGGCGAGCACTGCGTCGGCGTCGTGTCCAGCGCCGCCGACTCGGACTACAAACTCGCCGTCTGCAGCGCCACGTAGTTCACTCCCCGTCCTCCCACAATGTCCTGCACGGCAGCAGCGAAGGTGGTGAGGCTTCGGGCTGCGCACAACCAGCCCCCGCAGCTGGGCCTGGTTGGCCTTAACAGGCCCCCGAGTTGCCCGGGCCGGTCTCAACGCACCAACGCTGATGGCGGGGAGCGCCCCAGCTCCGCTGAAAGGGGCGCCAAGATGTTGAGCCCGCCCCAGGCTACGTTAGACCAACCTGAGCGTGAAGCTGTGGCGTTTGTCCTCCTCCTCCTCCTCCTCCTCCTCCTCCTCCTCCTCCTCCTCTTCCTTTTCCTCCCTCCTCCTCCTTTTCCTCCTCCTCCTCCTTTTCCTCCTCCTCCCATCCCAAAGAAGCCTTCTCAAGCGCGGGCGGCCGTCTGCGCGCAGCCCGAAGCCTTGGTGCCAAGCGCGGCGGCCCTCCCGCGGGAGGCGACAGGCCCACCAGAGCTGGCGACCACGACACCAAAAGCCGCCGAGGCCGTTCGACGACCGCCGTGCCGACGTGGGTCCTCCTGCTGACACCGACGCTCGGACCATCTCGGCGAAGACGTCGCCCTGCTTGCTCCGCGAGCCCAGCTCGAGGTTGAAGGCGTCGGCTTGGCTCGTCGTGTGTCCTCATGTGTTTTTGCCCAACCATCCTGTCGTGCTGGGTCCCGGTTTTTGAAGAGACAGCGCCCCGCGGTCCTCTCCTCTCCACTGCTCTCCTCTGCTCTCCTCTCCTCTCCTCATATCACTCTTTGTCCTCCTCCCCCTCCCTCCTCCAATCATTGCCTCTGCTCCCCGTATGTCTATCAGTTTGGCACACCCCTCACACGTTTCGTGGCCCCATAGGCAGCTCCACCGAAGGTCCTAGGAGCGTCGGCCGCAGGCGTCCGACCCACCCATGTCGGCAGTGAGGGGAGCGTGGCACCATACGAAGCTCCACCGAAGGTCTTAGGGGCGTCAGCCGCGTGCGTCGGACCCGCCCATTTCTTCGGCACACCCCTCACGAGCATCGTGGCCCTACAGGGAGCTCCGTCGAAGGTCCTACGGGCGTCGGCCGCAGGCGTCCGACCCACGCCCCATAGGGAGCTCCACCGAAGGTCCCAGGGGCGCCGCCCGCACACGTCCGACCCACTCATTTTTGCACACACCCCTCACACGTTTCGCGGTCCCGGAGGGGGCTCCATCGAGGGTCCCTGCAGCCGTCCTTGCGCGCGCCTCCCCCTCGCATTTCGGCACGCCCCTCAACTTTGTGGCCCCATAAGGAGCTCCACCGAAGGTCACAGCGGCCGTCATCGCATGCGTCCCCCCCCACAGCCCGCATGTGGTACCCGCCCCATGTTGGGGCACCCCTCACGCGGTTCGCCCGTCTCACGCGGTTCGCGGCCCCATAGGGGAGTTCCCTCTCGATCGTCCCGCGTGCCCTGCGGTACCCACAACTGCATGTGCTTGGATGATGATTGTTGGAGGGGTCTGTGTGGACTCCGCTTGCGTTCGCCGCCGCGTTGCTGCTCTCACGAAGGTCCTCCGTGCCTCCACCGCCGTTGGAGACCTCATCCAAATCGGTGGCGCCGCCAATCCTGTTGGTCTGGGCATGTCCAGGAGAAACGCAATAGGAACGCAACAGCTATATGCAAGGAGTAGCGTGGGTGGGTGTGTGTGGTGGGGGGCGGTGTGGAAAGACCAGCAGGGCCTGGGCAGGCTCGGACAGCTGGGATGGAGAAGGATCAGGCAGCTGGTCGCGGAGATGCGGTGTCCATGTCTCGGCAGGGCCAAGGGGGAATCTCGAGCCCAATTCCTACGTGGAGGATAAGAGGATGTTCGAGTGTTGGCGGAGAAGAGGTTGTTTGAGGAACGCTCGGATTACGAGGAGCAGTCGGGTAATAGCATGCAGCATGTAGCATGCCAGAATGGCTGCGCGGCAGCTGACCATTTCCTGGAGGAGCCAGGAATAAGTCGTATTCGAACGCAGGTGAAGGGGGAGGAAGAGAAGGAGGAAGACAAGGAGGCGGAGGAGGTGGAGGAGAAGGAGGAGGAGGAGGAGGAGGAGGAGATAAGGAAAAAGGGAAGGGACGGACATTAGGAGAAGAAGGACGAACCGGATCGATATCTGATGTTTCTGGGGCCCGAAACCGGGCGAAAACGCCTGGTGCGAAGAAATTGCGACGTCCGGATCTGAGAAGATCAGGAAGATCGGGAGCGGCAAAGAGGGCAGTGTCCAAGAGGGGGGGGGCGCAAATCATGGCCAGCGGCATGTGCGCGGCCCAGGGGAGGGGGGGCGGGGACGTATTTAAATCAGAAGAGGCGCCATGAATTCTGGGGTGGATCTCACGGCCCCCGCCATGACATCCACCCCATCACCCCCCTCTTGGCCGCCCCCGAGAAGGGTGGGAGAACGACGGCAGCGGCGGCGACGAGGCGGAGGGAGCGGGAGGAAAGAACGACCCGGCGGGCCGAGCGGGAACTCGGTGAGCTCGGAGCAGGGCGCGTTGAGACAACGACGGCTCACATCGGTCCCCGGATCCCCCCCCCCAGGGGTACAAACGCACCAGGTTTCCAAGCTGCGTCCAGCCGTGGCGACGATTGGGGTCCCCCCCGAAGGCCAGCTGCCGTTGCCTCAGCTGGCCCTCCCCTGCGAATCGGCAACACGAGGCGGGCTCGGCGCACTCCTGGCGCTCCACACGCAAGGTCCCCGCGAGGAAAATTGCCTCACGCAACGCACGCATGCTCCACAGGAGGGCATCGCGAACGACGCCAGTGCTTACTTACAACGTGCTTCGCACAGGGACGCAGCAACACGCTCAGCGCAGACACTCCGTTAGTGGCACAGTGGACGAGTAGACGCATACGGTCAGACATCTTGCTAGAAGAAATCATTGGGCACATTCTTCGTCAATGTTTGAGGGCCCTAAGGCGCCCTGGGGCGTCTGTGGGACCCTGGGGCCATTGCGGGGTAAGAAGTTCTAGTGGGGCGCCTGCTGGCAGGCCAAGTTCTTCTGTGATGTGCCCACGGAGCATCGAAGCGCTTCGCAGCAAAGAGACACCTGGTGAAACTTGCTTCGCGGTCGTTCATGTCAGCGAGTGGCCTGCACACTGGGATCCGGCACGAGCTTTCAAGCGGCAGACTTGACAACCAGACTTGGCACGGCTGGAATTCAACCAGGCTTGGCAACCAGACTTGACAGCCAGACAGCAACACAGAACGAAGCAAAACCTGTACAAACATAACCCTCGAGCATTCGGATGTCCGCGTGAGTCTCTTGGGTCGGCGCGGCGCTGGACCCCCCTTCGGCTACACGCAAGAGTGACACCCGGCAAGAGTGATCTTTGCTGTGCGGCTTTAGCGGGGGCGCGGAAGGGGGGAGGGCGGGGGGGCGAACCCAAGCGCGCAAGCCGCTGCTATCGCATCGCATCTAGCAGTCAAGGGGGCCCACTGTCGGGCGTTCGCCAGCGGAGGAGAACAAACGGGGGCGGGGAAGAAGCGCGTACCTTCCCAGCGCCTTTGGGGCCCGCGGTGGCAGTCTTGGGGCCGCTCAGGGCGACCCCTTTATGGGGCTTCCCCAGGCGCGCGGAGTGGGCCAGGCGCGGCGCTGGAGCCGCCGCCTGGGCCTCCTCCTCTTTCCTCCTCTACCTCTGCTCCCCCTTCTCCTCTCTCTGCTTCCCCTCCTCCTCCTCCTCCTCCTCCTCCTCCTCCTGCCTCTCATCCTCCCTCGCCTCCTCCTCTTGCTCCTCCTCCTCCTCTTCCTCCTCCTCCACCCCTTTCTCCTTATACGTAACTCCTGCATGTCGCACCCACAAGCATGTCGGTAGGGCGGGCCGAGCGTTTCGCTCAGACTTCCTCATCATGCACGATGCTGAAGCTTGACAGGTGCAACAGCTTCACGGATGCAGGGCGGGTCGTTTCCAAAATGTGTCGCTCGCCTTGGCGCCGCGCGCATTCGTCTTTAAACGTTGCAACATATTCACGGATGGAGGGCGGATCGTTTTGATGGCTCTCGCTCTGGCGCGGCGCTCATTCGTCTTAAACATTGCACCTTTTTCGAACACGTGTTCACATATGGAAGGCGGGTCGTTTTCGAAATGTGGCGCTCGCCATAGCGCCGCGCTCACTCGTCTTAAAAGTTCGCAGCAACTTCACTGTTGGAGGGCGGCTCATTTTCAACATGTGGTTCTCGCCTCAGCGCCGCGCACATTCGTTTTACAAGCTTGCAGCCTGCTCAAGGATTAGTCTGGTGAAAGATCCAGGGGTCGTGTTCGGCTGCGGTTAAAGGTTGTCAGGACGCAACAGTCACATTGATTCGCTGTGTTGAGAAGGCGCAACAGTCGTCGCGTTGATTCGCGGCGCTGAAGTCCCAGGAATGGTGCTTCGGCACGATGAAGCATTATCAAACGGTCATCTTCCAATGGAACACTTCCGAACGTGACCAATACAATATAGTAGGGACCTATGAAGACGGAACTTCGAGAGGACGTTGTATTGCAAAGTCGTGGATGTGTCTTGGGTTCGCACTGGTCCTCCTCATCTTCCTCCTCCTCCTCCAGCTCCTCCTCCTCCTCCTCCTCCTTCTCCTCCTCATCCTCCTACTCCTCCTCCTCCTCCAATCCTTTTCCGTGTCCTCCATCTCCTCCCAACACCTACCCAAGATGTCCGGGAGGGCGTCCGAAAGGCAATGCGCGTGCCCCTGTGTGCCCCCAGGCCTCGAATGCAATGTTTCCCCATCCCTCCTGTGTGTTGGGTCCTTATTTTGAAGTCGCCGCGCGTATCCTGCCTCTCCTCTCCTCTCCCCCTCCCTGATTCCCTCCTCTTCATCCCCTTCCCTCTTCAGTTTCGGCGCCCCCCTCGCTCGTTTCGTGGCCCCCTATGGGGGGCCCACCGTACGCCCCGGAGGCTGCGTCAGCATGGTGACCCGCCCCATTTCCGCGCCCCCCTCACACGTTTCCTGGCCCTCTATGGGGGCTCCACCGTAGGCCCCAGAGGCTGCGTCCACATGGGGACCCGCCCCATGTCGGCGCCCCCATCACACGCTCCGTGCTCCATAGGGAGCGCCACGGAAGGCGCCAGTGGCTGCGTCCGCATGGTGACCCGCCCATGTCGGACTATCCCTCACACGTTTCGTGGCCCCACAGGGAGCGCCACCAAGGCCTCCGTGGCTGCGTCCGCATGGTGACCCGCCTCATTTCGGCGCACCCCTCGCGCGCTTCGGGCTACCCCTGTTTGCGACTTGAGCAGTGAGAGTGCGTGCGTGAATTGGAAACGTTGAGTGCGGTCTGGCGCTCTTCGGCGAAGAGTTCAGGGGCACTGCAAATTCATCCATGTGTCCTTATGTCTTCAAAGGCCCCATTCGTGACCGCCGTGTGCTTAGAAAGGTTTGGGTTCTTCGCCAGGATAACCTCCACGCGGTGTTCCCAGGAGCTCAGAGCCACTTCCTGGGGGGGGGGCACCCCCAGGGGCCAGACATGGCGAAGAAACCTTCGTCTGTTTTTTTCCTGCTGAGGACGCTGAAGATCTAGGCTCTCCGAATGGTTTGGCAATGGGGTCGCTCTCTCCGCGATGCGGGGCTTCGTCCCTTCGCTGCCTTCTGGCACGTCGCTGTCCGATGCAATGCCGAACTAAAGAAGATGGGAGCGGAGGACACGCTCGTCTCGAGCCATCAGCGGCCACCAGCACGGCGCGCAAGACGGTCTGCCCAGATGCTCCTGGGCCGGGGGGGGGTGCTCGGGATTCCACACCAGGGGGAGAATGAGGAGCAGGAAAAAGCCAGAGGAGAGTTAGGCGGAGGCGGAGGAGGGAGGAGGAGTACGGAGGCGAAGACGGACGAGGTGGAGGAGAAGGAGGAGGAGGAGGAGGAGATGGAAAAGTAGAAGGGGGGGATGAGAAGGAGGAGGAGGAGGAGGAGGAAGAGGAGGAGGAGGGAGTATGAGGAGGAGGAGTAGGAGTAGGAGGAGGATTAGGAAGAGGAGGAGCAGGAGGTGGAGGAGGAGAAGGCTTTTCTGACATCCACATCGTCTGCATCGCCTGGGCACAACAGTCTGATTGCGGCTGTGCCTGGGGCGACCTTAGCCGGCGCTGCAAGGTGGCACACGAAACAGCACACGCAAGCCAACGCCGAAACGAGTGCTGGAAAAGGCTCGCCCGTGGATCTGCAACCCGAAGGAGCGCAGGGAGCCGAACTTAGTGCAGATAATTCTGAGCCATCGCTGTCCTGTCGGACGCCAACTGGCACTCGCGGCAGCACGTTCACCCTCCTCCTCCTCCTCCTCCTCCTCCTCCTCCTCCTCCCTCCCTCCTCCTCCCTCCCTCCCTCCTCCCTCCCTCCTCCCTCCCTCCCCTCCCCTCCCTCCTCCTCCTCCTCCTCCCTCCTCCTCCTCCTCCTCCCTCCTCCTCCTCCTCCTCCTCCTCCTCCTCCTCCTCCTCCTCCTCCTCCTCCTCCTCCTCCTCCTCCTCCTCCTCCTCCTCCATTCATTTTCCTAATAAATACCTTCTCCCTGTCACACAACGAGGCTAATTTTTAGGGCATCCCGGGCGTTTCGCCTGAGATTCCCCACCACTGATGACTCTGAAGTCTAAACATTGGGAACAGTTTTGCCGATGGAAGGCGGGTCGTTTTCAACATGTGGTTCTCGCCTTAGCGCGGCGCACATTTGTTTACAAAACGCAAGAGCTTCGCGGATTGAGGGCGGTTCCTTTTCAACCTGTGGCTCGCACCTTGGCGCGGCGCACATTCGTTTTAAAAATTTGTAAGAGCTTCACAGGTTGAGGGCGCTTCCTTTTCAAAATGTGGCTCGCACCTTAGCGCGGCGCACATTCGTTCTAAAGATTTGCAAGGGTTTCACGGATTGATGGCGGCTCCTTTTCAACATGTGGTTCTCGCCTTAGCGCCGCGCACATTCGCTTTAAAGATTTGCAGGACCTTCACGGCTTGAGGGCGGTTCCTTTTCAAAATGTGGCTCTCGCCTGAACGCGGCGCACATTCGGATTAAAAGATTGCAAGAGCTTCGCGGATTGAGGGCGGGTCGTTTATTTTAGTGTGGCTTTCGTCTGAGCGCCGCGCACATTCGTTGTAACAAATTGCAACAGCTTCACGGCATCCCATCATAAATGTACCAGAAATGGTGTTTGGGCAGGGTTCAGGATTACGCGGGTACAACATTTACGTTGTTTCTCTGTGTAGACAATCACGACGTCGTCGCCGACGGCCTTCTCGACGCGCAGGGACTGGCGCATGCACCAGAAAGGAAATCTCCAACAGCGAGGAAAGAGCGACCGTTTTCTTCCTCCCACCGAATAGCGTGGTGTCTCCGAAGCCTGCCGCAGATGCCAAAGGTCGACGCGAACGAGCCGATCGGTCGATAACCTCCATTCTTCCCCTAAAGCAATCAAGGGATGTGTGCGTGCGGCCTGAACGGGCGTCAGGCTGGTGGTCTCTCCATAAGCTGAAGGATAGCCATAACGCGTGCAAGGGGCTGTCCGACATGTCCACGACATGTCTCATATGGAAGCCGCTCAGGCCCACCGCCGAGCCAATGGGGTACGTGCGGGCGGCCGCCATGATCGCATCAGGGTTGCAAAACTTGAGCGGGGCGTGGTGAACGCGCTCATCGGACTCGGGTTCGGGTTCCGCCTGCGCCGACCAAAGATCCGAATAGCGCGCAACTTCCGTCAAAAGTAAACTCTTGGGATCAGCCAAAACTTGGCCGCTGGCAGAAAAGGTGGCGGTCGGGGCCTGGGGGGTCCAAATCCACGTCCACCAGCGGGCACCATTTTCCCTCTCTCGAAAGTCCACCCACAAGCAAAGATCGATACTCCTTGGGCGACGCGGCCTGGGCAACGCCCGAGTAAGTCTCCAGGAAAGCTGCTCCATGAGACAAGCACCACATCACCAGAAACGAAACCCTGCGTGCTGCCGCTGCTTTCTGAAGATCGTCGACGATGGGTCCATGCACTTTCTGGCGCGCGTCAAAGTGCTGGCGAATCTCAGCAGGCGGGTCAAGCAAGGCGTCCACGAGCGCGCCGGCGTTGTCCAACTGCTGGCTCTTGGTTGCCGAGAACAGGAGGCGTTGTGTACCCTGCAGCAACCAAATAGAGAACAGGGCGGGCTGCCTGACGTTGCGAGATTGATCCCTGGCCAAAACACCACCCCAAACCAACGTCGGCCTTTCCCCCCAGAGGGGCCGAACACGGGGAGCTTGACTCGCAGCGTCTGGGAAACCTCCAACTCGGTCAGGTCAGCCCAAAGCGCATACAACACATCAAGGCGTCGCTGCGTCTGCCTCCTCCCGACCCTGCGGCCAGCCAGGTTGAGGCCGTGACTCGCGCAGTCGAGGATGAAGGTCCACGAGAGGGTTCGGCAATGGGCCCGATGGCCCTGTTGACGGGGCTGGGCGGAGGTTTCGAAAAACAGAGGCACTGAAGATCTGCCAGCAGGGGGGGAGAAATTCACAGAACCTGATTGGCGGGGTCTCGTGTCCGAGAGTAAACGAGCAAAAGCGTCCGAGATCGTTTTGGACAGCCGCGAGCTAATGACGAAGAAATAGATCATCCCCACCTTCCCTAGGCGGAGGTGCCAGCGCACGTACCTTGGACGTGCTCGGGAAAACGTTGCGAGGCTGCGGGCTGGTGGCGAAGTCGCACTCTGGTAACTCGCGCGGCGCGAAATTGAAGTCACATCCGAGGATGAATTCGGCAGCGTGGGAGTTCACGACGGTTCCCAGGCATACCCAGGTACCTAAGTTATCCGCTGACAAACCTTGCGAATCAATGGAGTGCACGGAAGATGCCAGGACCGTGGGGCCCCCAGGGACTGAGACCCAACAAGACACAGCCCTCGCAGGGCAAATCTCGAATCCACCAGGAGGGCAGTACAAGCCCAGGGAGTCCCGAACGAGAAAACCGACGCCTCCAGAGGGAACGCCGCAGGGCCGATAGCAGCGAGACCAACGCGGGCATGCCAGCCCTGCCTGTTGGCCTGGGCCGTGGCCTAGTTGATCGGAGAACAGGAGGTGAGGTGATGCCCCTGTATCAGGAGGACGTAAGCGTCCACACGCAGGATCCAAGACTTTGCTGAACCCTTCACAGGGACATTGACTGTTTCTTCTGCCAGCTCAAGATCCTCAAAGGCTACGAGGGGGCTTGTGGGCGCTGGAATGGTCCTGGAGGATGCGATCGAGCCTGCAAGAAGGTGGCACAGTGCTTGTCAGGCCTGATCGGAGGAGGAGGAGGAGGAGGAGGAGGAGGAGGAGGAGAAGGAGGAGGAGGAGGACGAAAACCACTTTAAAGGACCCCCCCGCCGAAGCTCGGGGGTTAGCTAGCGGAAGGGGGCGGGGGTGGCAGGCTGCAGGGGCGGTGCAACGGGAGAAGCATCCGCCAGCATCGCCTCTGAAAAAAGGGCTCAGAAGCCGTGGCCGCTCCCTGCGAGGAATCCCGCGAAGGCCCAGCCGTTGGAGCCGACGCATCCTGCGAGCCCAAACCAATACCACTGCCGAAAGTCTCGTCGTCCTTGTCGCCTTCCTTGCCTTCGACTGAGATGCGCTCGCAGTCCGCGCCCTTTCGTTTCTTCTTCTCCTTCTCCTTATCCTTCTTCTTCTTCAGGTGGTCAGCGTGGGTCTTGTGCTCAGCCTTGATGGCGTCGGCGCACTGGACCACCTCACTGAACAGGTTCCGCACCAGACGCGACATCCGCCCTGAAGGTCCGCGCGGCGCTTCTAGAGCGCATCCATGTCTCCAGGATGAAGTTCGTAATCCTCAGGGTCGGGGCCGAAGAGCTCGTCCTCGGCTTCGAGCTTGACCGCATCATCTTTATCAACCAGCGCGTCTCGAATTTTGATGCTGGATTTCTTGAATGTGACGTTATGGCCCTTGTCGCTAGTGTCCTTTGACTGCAAGGTCGAGGCTTCTTGAAATGGTAGCAACTGCCAGCCTTGGCCTTCGTAAACTCGTCCACCTCTGTCCGCAGGCGTTTCTCGAGCAGTTCTACCTTGCCCTGGGCGTCGCCGATCTACCGTTGCAAGTGTTCGACAGGCGACCCACTCACGGCATCCTGCTTGAAACCTGAAGCCATGCGTGGGCCGCCAACTTTGGATCCTGATACTTCTCCGCACACGTTAGAGATCACCGATGTCGTAATATGACTCCGTTTTGGTATTCGATGCGTCCGTGGCAGGGTCCTGGAGCCAACCACGGGAGGCACTCTCGATCGCGAGCCGTTTCTTCATGCGTGGTCTCTTGCAGGGCTCACAGCGATCCTGGCCCTCGAAGTTCTCCCTGCAGCCACAGTCGGGATCCGCGCTCGTCCAACGATCCTTGGACCACCTCCCGAATAGTTTGACCAACGAGAACCGTTACCACGAGGACTGCCGCCGTTAGCATGGTCATGACTGTGCGCCAGATCCCAAGCAGACTCGCGGGCCATGGACGACGACTTGCCCCGGCCTTAGTCCCAGCCGAGCCACGCGTGGCACCGCAAGGTCGTATCTTCTTCGCCGCGAAAGTGTCGAAACTTTGGCTCGCTGACTCAATGTGCCTCCCTGAATGTAAGAAGACAGCAAGCTCAGAGTGTGCGGTGTCGCCAGCATGTCGCCTCCCGGAGCCACTGATAGTTGAGCCAAAATGGCGACGGAAGAGGGGGAGGAGGAAGAGGAGGAGGAGGAGGAGGAGGAGCAGGAGGAGGAGGGGGAGGAGGAGGAGGAGGAGGAGGAGGACGACGACGACCGACGAGAGGATGGAAGAGGAGGAGAAGGAGGAGAAGGAGGAGGAGGATGAGGAGGATAATGTGGATGGGGGAGGCCCACCCGCTCCGCGCCGTCAGCTGAGCATCAGCTCGGCGTGCGTGCCCGGCATCAGCCCACGAGGCGTGATGGGCAACGTCTGGAATTCGTCCTCAGCACACGGTTGCCGCTACCCTCCGCACGGCCACAGAACCATGGTGCACTCGGACAGATCCTTCCTGTTCCTCCTCTCTTTCTTCCTCCTCGCCCTCCTCGTCACCACTAATCCTTCTCTTCCTCCTCTTCCTCCTCCTCCTCCTCCTCCTCCTCCTCCTTCTCGCTGTCCTTCTCCTCCTCCTCCTCCTCCTCTCCTCCTCCTTCTCTCCTCCTCCTCCTCCTCGCTCCTCCTCCTCCTCCGTCCTCCCCGTTCCCCTCCTCATCATCATCCGCCCCCTCCTCTCCTGCACCTCCTTGTCCTTTCCTATTCCTCCTCCTCCTCCTCCTCCTCATTCTCCCTCCCCTTCTCCCTCTCCTCCTCCCCTGGCCCCCTGGCACCCCTGCACCTCCCCCTGGCCCCTTGGCCCCCCATCGTCCTGCATCCCCAACCTTTGCCAGCGAGGCACACAGGGGGGCCACGCGAACACTCCGAGTCTCCTGCCGATGCTGCGCGCGTCTGGCCACGGCTGCGCGCCCGCCTCGAAGCTCTGAGCTGAGCCCGGAGCAGTACCGACATCCACGACACCAGCGCCGCCTCCTCATCCTCCTCGTCGTCGAGGAGGAGGAACAATAAAAGGAAGACGAAACATAACCATAATGGCAATAACAATAACAGCCAACACAAGCGTACTACCAACACTACGAACAATAAGAAGACGAGGCTCCTCGATTCCTTCTTCGCCCCAATGTATTCCTCTTCCCCCTCTCCTCTTCCCCCTCTTCCTGCTGCTGCTCCTCCTCTTGCTCCTCCTGCTCTTCTGCTCCTTCTCGTCCTGCTCCTGCTACTGTTCCTTCTCCTCTTCCTCGCACTGCTCCTCCTCCTCCTCCTCCTCCTCCTCCTCGTACTTCTCCTCCCCCTCCTCCTCCTCCTCCTCCTCCTCCTCCTTCTCCATCTCCTGTTTCTCCGTCTCCTCCTGCTTCTCCATGTCCTCCTCCTCCTCCTCGTCTGCCTTGGCTGCGGCTGGTCCTGGCCCAACTGGGGCTCGGGATCCGTTGCTGGGACGGGGCAGGAAGGATGACCTGATCCTCATGCATTGCATGCGCAATGCACTGAACACCGCTCGCGCGCTGCACTGCCGCAACGTTTTTAGTTATACTTTTTGTTTTTTTACTGCGCCCTGTAAGAACACCAAGTGTTCGAAACGCGTGGGGAGCATGTGAACGGCAACCTGTCGGGATCGGATGCTCCGGCCTGTGAAATCGCCAGACAAAAGGCTCCTGCATTCTACCAAATACAAAGTGGGCCCTCAATGACCTCTCTTCAGGGCAGGTTAATAATGGGCTCCCATAAATGGAACTCTCGTTGAAGGCAGCCCATCAGTGACCTCTCCAAGAGGTGCGTCACTGGCGGGCTTCCGTAATATGACCCCCTCGGAATCCCGAATAATCCGGGGAAATCCTCTGCTCTTTGCAACGTCTGTGCTACTACCTCGCAGTTTGCCACAACAGGGTCAACTAGGCGGGGCGCCCTTCAGACACACCTGGTGGCACACCCTTCAATCCGCTAGTCTTAGGGGCGTGACGGGCGGCTCGCTCTCCCAACCGATTCGCAGCCGTCTCGGCTGAAATGCCAGAGCAGCGCCAACAAGCTCAGGGGGGGCGGGCGGAGGCGGAGGAGGACGAGGGAAAACGGGATGAAGTAGTTTTAGAGGATGAAGGGGGCGCACCCTCCTCCTGCTTCAAGGGATGTGATGTCGCATCTTGCCGACAAGTCCCGCGCGACGTCGAGTGCTGTTCCCGTGTTAGGGTCCCTCTCTCTATATGTCGACTTCTTGGCTGCTGCAGAGCTCACTGCAGAACTGAGCTGGCAGCTTCAGACCGTTCTATTCGATCCATAGCGTGGCGCGCACTGCGATTCATCAACGCACATCTGCTCGGCAATAATCCTGGGCATCGCTCTCCTCGCTTGCCGATCAGCGCCGCACTGCGTTCACGTCGCCGTGCGCTTCCCCTGGGGCAGCAGCGCTCGCCCCTGCCGCCCAAAGGGAGGCCGACGGAGGGCGAGGACGCAAGACCCCACGCTCGGGCAGAGCCAAGGGCCACCCGGCGCCGCAGGACCCAGGAAGGGGAAAACGGGCAGCATGATGACGAGGACCCAGGAGGAGCCGTCGACGGACGGAGCACGGGAGAAGGGAGGAGAAGGGAGGAGGAGGCGGAGGAGGCGGAGGAGGAGGAGGAGGAGGAGGAGGACGAGAAGGAGGAAAGGGAATGGAGGGAGAGAGGGGGGAGGAGGGGGGCGGATGAGGAGGAAGGTGGAGGGAGGAAGGGAGGAACGAGAAGGGAGCAGGGCGCAGGGAGGAAGACAGGAGGAGGAGGAGGAGGAGGAGATGGCAAGGAGGAATGTGAAGGAGGAAGGAGGGGGAGGAGGGGGGGAGGAAGAGCTTGCAGGGCCAGACGAGCAGCAACAATCGCAAGAGGGATCCCCCCTGCTTCCCAACCCACCCTGGGCGGTCCTGGGCCAGGCGCGCGCGGCGCTTGGCCTTGTTGCCTCGGGGGGCTCGGCGGGAAGATGGAGGGCGAATGGGCGGGCGAGCGGTCCGTCGTCGGACCGGTCCGTCCCAGACATGCTCGCGTCGTAGACAACAACACGACGGGAGGTTCTTGTCCGTTTGCGGCCTCTGGGGGCCCTCGCTCGGCCCCAGGGCAATCGAAAAATTAGTCGCGATGAAAAACTGGCCCCTGGGAAAGGTCGGGACTTCCGGGGGCCTCGCATGGAAAGTATCAAGACATCCCGCGAGCTCCAAAGTGGCGCGAAGAGCTGGGGGCACCTTGGGCCAGGACAGCCTCCCCGAGACTCTGACGCCGCGACGATTTCACAACGCGGACCTCGGGAGGTCTGGGCCCGGGTTGTCTTTGACGGTCCCAGTGCCCGGCGAAGGCCCCCGAAAACCGAAAATGGCAGAGAACCTCCCGTCGTGCTGATTTCCACAGCGCGAGGAGGTCGGGGGTCTGGCAACCCCCGAAGGGTGGATGGTCAGGGGGGGTCGCTCTACGTAGGCCAGAGCGCCCCGTGTCAAGGTCGCGAGTGCGCGCAGCCGCCCACCGGTTGTCTTCGGGGCTTCCGCTCGCCAGCAGCCTCCTCCTCCCCCTCCTTTCGGCGGCGCCCAGGGGGGAAAGGCAGAGGCGGCGGGCCTTCTCAAAAGGGCGCAGCAAGCCTCTGGCCTCACGAGTAGTGTTCCGAGCTTGAGCCACAGAGGGCTTCTCTTGGTGGCGACATCCGAACCCTACCCGCACCAACCATCGGCTTTCCCAGCTCGATGGGAGGCGGGGCTGGGTTCGGAAGTGCTCGACGAACTTCGAACCCTGCCCACGCCGCCCGCCGAGTTGCCTGCACCCTTGGTCGGTCAAGGTAGGGTGCGGACTTCGCCGCCGATTCTTAGGCCGGGGGGCTTCCGAAAAGCCCCGCTGCCTTCTGAGAAGGCCTGGCCCGCCCCCTCTCACTTCCCCCCTCGGCGCGCCGCCGATCCTTCACCTCCGCACATTCTCCCTTCCCTTTCGACCGAATGCCGCCACCGCTCCGCTGGAGAGAAGACCGCTCTGGCCGAAGCCCGCTCCAGCAAAACCGCTGCGATACGGCAGAAGCCCGCTCTGGGAGAAGTCCGCTCCGGCAGAGACCGCTCTGGCAGAGACCGCTCTGGCAGAGACCGCTCTGGCAGAAGACCGCTCCGGCAGACGCCCGCTCCGGCGGAAGCCTGCTTCGGCAGAAGCGTTTCCTCTCTACTACTCATTGCTGCTGGTCTCCCTACTACTACTCTCCGTCATTTCTCACGCTGCTTCTCCTCTTCCTCCTCCTTCTCCTCCTCCCGCCCTCCCTTATCCCTCGTTTCTGTGACCTCTCCCATCCCTCATACTTCCCTCCCTCATCTTTCATCCCTCCCTTCCTATATCATCGCTTCCTCCCTCCTTCATCCCACATCCTTCCCTCCCTAATCCCTCATCCTGCTCTCCCTCATCCCTGCTACTTCCCATCATCTCTCTCTCTCCCGCTCTTCCCGTCTCCCTCCCACCGTCGCCGTCGCTCTCGTCGCAGCCGCCGTCGCAGTCGTCGCCGCCGCCGTCGTCGCCGTCGTCGCATTCGTCGTCGCATTCGTCGTCGCGTCGCCACCGTCGCCGCCGCCGCCACCATCGTCGTCGTCATCGTCGTCGCCGCCGCCGCCGTCGCCGTCGCCGTCCGCCCGCTCGACCTTCTGCGATACGCCTGGCAAGGTCCGATCGCTCGACCCGACCCGCCCATCAAGGTTCACGCGTGCTCACTCGGATGTTCACCGCACTCACTGTCCCACCCGCCCCGACCCGCCGGTGTGGGTCCTCCCGCCCGACCCGACACGCCCGTTAGGGTGCGCCCGCCCGCCCCGCCCCGACCGTTAAGGTTCACGCAGGCTCATTCGAGTGCGCACCACACACGAATGTCCCGCCAACACGCCCCGACCCGACCCTTCGGGCGCGCCTGCCCGACCCAAGCCGCCTGTTACAGTGCGCCCGTCCGACCATGCTGGACTCGACCCGCCCAGTATGGCTTACGCGTGCTCACTCTGGCGCGCACCATACTTTAATGCCCCGCCGCCCGACCCAACCCGCCCGTTGGGGATCCGTCCGCTAGGGTTGACGCGGGGTGCGCCCGCCCGACCCGAATCTCCTGGTAAGGCTCACGCGTGCTCGCTCGATGGTGCACTCTGTGTTGATACCCCGCCCGCCCGACCCGACCAGCCCGTTCGGGTGCGCCCGCTCGACCCATCCGCCCTTTTGCGATGCACCTTCCCGACCCGACCCGCCCGTTGAGGATCACGCATGTTCACTGTAGTGCGCATCGCCAGCCCAGCCAGACCCGCGCGTTAGGTCCGCCCGCCCAGCCCGAACAACGCCCGACCCGCCCGTTAAGCTGGGCCCGCCTGACCCGACCCGCCTGTTACGGTGCGCCCGCCCGACAGCCATACTCGCTCGTTAGGGCTCACGTGCGTTCGCTCGAATGCGCACCAGACTTGAATATCCCGTCCCGCCAACACGCCCCAACCCGCCCGCTTGGGTGCGCACACCCGAACCGACCAAACCATTGAGGTGCGCCCGCCCGACCATGCCCGACCGAGACGGCCGGTAAGGGTCATGCGTGCTCAGTCTAGTGTGCACCATACGTTGATGTCCCGCCCGCCCAACCCGACACGCATGAGAATCCACCCGCCCGTTACGATCCGCCCGCCCGACCCGGCCCGCCCGTCGGGGCTCACGCATGCTCGCTCGCGTAGGGTGCGTCCGCCCGATCCGACACGCCCGTTGCGGTGCACCCGCCCGACCTGGTGCGCCCGTTACGGTTCACGCGTGCTCACTCGAACGCGCATCATACTTTCATGTTCCGCCAACCTGACCTGACCCGCCCATCAGGGTGCGCTCGTCCGACCCGACCCGCCCGTTAATGTGCGCCCGCCCGACCCGACCCGCCCTTTAGTGCTCATGCGTGTTCACTCGAGTGCGCACCACAATTCGATGTCCCGCCAGTCCGCCCCGACCCGCCAGTTAGGGTGCGCACACCCGACCCAACCCGCCCGCTATGGTGTGCTAGTTTGGGTGTGCACCACGCTTTCATGTCCCGCCCGCCCGACCCGACCCGCCAGTTAGGGTCTGCCAGTCCGACTCTACAGTCGAGTGCTGGGCGCAGTGGCTTCGGGCACGGGTTAACGACACCGGTCGTGCCTCGCACTCTGCACGCGGCGGTCGCGTGTGTCACTGCCGCGGGACAGTGGCAGCGCACCCACGGATCGCCAAGCGCCGTCTGAAAGTGCGCCTGTGCTTTCCCCTAGCCTCCTCCTGCCTTCCTGTCAGTTTCCGCCTCTCCTCCTTTCCCCCACTCGTCTTCCTCCTCCTCCTCCTCCTCCTCCTCCTCCTCCTCCCTCCTCCTCCTCCTCCTCCTCCTCCTCCTCCTCCTCCTCCTCCTCCTCCTCCTCCTCATCCTCCTCCCCTCCTCCTCCCTCCTCCTCCTCCTCCTCCTCCTCCTCCTCCTCCTCCTCCTCCTCCTCCTCCTCCTCCTCCTCCTCCTCCTCCTCCTCCT
Organism: Prorocentrum cordatum; assembly: GCA_963575745.1. NCBI lineage: Eukaryota > Dinophyceae > Prorocentrales > Prorocentraceae > Prorocentrum > Prorocentrum cordatum. The sequence goes on along the minus strand of CAUYUJ010020511.1, from coordinate 18,746 downwards.
CCTCCTCCTCCTCCTCCTCCTCCTCCTCCTCTCCTCCTCCTCCTCCCTCCTCCTCCTCCTCCTCCGCCTCCTCCTCCTCCTCCTCCTCCTCCTCCTCCTCCTCCTCCTCCTCCTCCTCCTCCTCCTCCTCCTCCTCCTCCTCCTCCTCCTCCTCCTCCTCCTCCTCCTCATCCTCCTCTCCTCCTCCTCCTCCTCCTCATCCTCCTCCTCCTCCTCCTCCTCCTCTCCTCCTCCTCCTCCTCCTCCTCCTCCTCCTCCTCCTCCTCCTCCTCCTCCTCCTCCTCCTCTGCGCGCTTGTCTCCACCCTGCCTCGCGCCCCGCCGCCTGGGTGAGCGGGCTTTTGGGCGAGCGGGATTCCAGGCGAGCAGGCTTCCAGGCGAGCGGTCTCCAGGCGAGCGGTCTTGAGGCGAGCGAGCTTCCGGGCGGACGGTTTCAAGGCGGACGACCTTCCGGGCGAGCGGGCATCCGGCCGAGCTGTCTTCTGGGCAAATGGATTTCCGAGCGAGCGGGCTTGCGGGCGAGTGGTCTGCAGGCGAGCGAGCCTGTATCCTTCGCTGACGCGGGCTTCTGGATGAGCCTCCCAAGTTTGCGACTTCCTGATTTTTCAATCCAAGGTCCCAGGAAGTCCCGACCGTATTTCCGGGGCCGGATTTTGACGGGCCGGCGAGGGCTCCCACGGCCTCTTCCCACTCTCTCCCCCGGCCTCCTCCGGCCTCCTTCTCCTCCTTCCCCCTCCTCCTCCTCTTCCTCCTCCTTCTCCTCCTCCTCCTCCTCCTCCTTCTCCTCCTTCTGCTCCTCCTCCTCACTTGTTCTCCAGCCTCCCCCCTTCAACTCCGCCTCATCCTCCCCTTCCTGTTCCTCCTCCTCCTCCTCCTCCTCCTCCTCCTCCTCGTCTTCCACTCCTCCGCCTCCTCCTCCTCCTCCTGCCCAATCCGCAGCCCCAGCACGCACCTAACTGTGAAGCGCGTGGCCACCAAGGCTAGGAGTATCACGGCCGATAGTTCCCTGCTGGAAGGCGTTCAAGCCTCCACGAGTCTGCAGGCGAAATGCCCCTGACCCAGACATCAAGAGGGCCGCGCGGCGCAATTACCTTCGCGCCCCTGGGCGGGGAGGCGGAAGGGAGGAAGAGGGGGAGGAGGAACACGAGGCACAACAATTGGGCAGAGGCGGCCGTTCTCCAGAGAGGAAGGGAAAGGGCAGGAGAGGGGCGGGGGGGAAGGGGGGCGGTCGTCGTCGTTGGCCGTGCTGGTCGTGGTCGTGGGCGCCTCCGGTGGTGGTCGTGGTGGTGCTGCCCGCTGCGCCGGTGCTGCCCGCTGCGCCTTTAATGGTGCGCGTGGTAGTTTTGGTGCTGCCCTCTGACCTTGCTACGCGTGGTGCGTGTCACCCTTGCGGTCCGCTGCCGCTGGTCCCAGAACCAGCTGCCGCCATGCTGCAGCTCCACGCTCCTCCTCCTCCTCCTCCTCCTCCTCCTCCTCCTCCTCCTCCTCCTCCTCCTCCTCCTCCTCCTCCTCCTCCTCCTCCTCCTCCTCCCTCCTCCTGCTGCTCCTCCTCTCCTCCTCCTCCTCCTCCTCCTCCCTCGTCCCTCCCTGCCTCCCTCCATCCCTCCCTCCCTCCCTCCCTCCTCTTCCCCCCTCCTCCTCCTCCTCCTCCTCCTCCTCAACTTTCTCTCCTCCTCCTCCTCCTCTTCTTCTTATTCTGCTTCTTTTCGTCTTACCATTTGTAGTATTAGTTTTATTATTGCTGTTATTCGTAATGTGTTTGTTATTGTTATTGATCATATAAATATTAGTACAATTACTATCAGTATTATTACTACTGTTGATATTATTATTATTACTATTACTAGTATTAGTTAATATTATTAGTGCGATTAGTAGTAGTAATATTAGTATCATTAATAATATTGATATTGCTATTAGTATTACAAATATTATTACTATTCCTACTATTAATCGTATTTGCATATCACATTTATCGATGTTGCAATACTAGTCTTATTCTCAAGAATATTACTAGTAGTAATCGTCGTATCATCGTTATGCGTATCATTATTATTGTAGTTATGAATATTAATGTTCTTAGTATTCCTCCTCCTCCTGCTCCTCCTGCTCCTCCTCCTCCTCCTGCTCCTCCGCCTCCTCCTCAGCCTCCTCCTCTCTCCCTCTCCCTCTCCCTCTTCCTTCTCCTCCTCCTCCTCCTTCTCCTCCTCCTCCTCCGCCTCCTCCTCCTCCTCCTTCTCCTCCCCCCTCTCCCTCCTCCCTCCTCCTCCTCCTCCTCCTCCTCCTCCTCCTCCTCCTTCTCCTGCTCCGCTCTGCTCCTCCTCCTCCTCCTCCTCCCTCATCCTCCTGCTCCTCCCTCCTCCTTCTCTTTCTCCCTTTCTCTTCCCCGCCTCGTGCGCGGTGGACCTCGGCGGTCCCGTCGTCCCCGTGCGGCTCGTGGGCCTCTGCGTCCTCCCGCTCGACGAGAGCTTCCGTGGCCGAGCGGTCGGCCGGATCGGCCTGCCAGACCGAAAAGCGTTGTAGCCGGACGAGGAAATAGGAGGAGGGGAGGAGGAGGAGGAGGAGGATGAGGATGAGGATGAGGAGGAGGAGGAGGAGGAGGAGGAGGAGGAGGAGGAGGAGGAGGAGGTAAGAGGAGGAAGAAGAGGAGGAGGAGGAGGAGGAGGAGGACCAGTGTGGACCCAAGAGTCATCAACGATGTTTGAATTAACCCTCCCTCCAAGCTCCCTCTTCATGGGCCCCTACATCGGTTCATACCCATTGAGGGAACTGTCTCGTTGGAAGACAACCGGTTGAAGATCCTGAAGCCTGCCAGGAAATTGTTCTTGGGATTTCAACGCCACGGATCAACCTGACCGCTGCGTCTTGACGATCCGGAGCCGTGCCAGAACGCCATTTCTGGGACTTCAACGCCGCGAATCAACATAACTGTTGCACGCGCATGATCCTGAATCCTTCCCAAACGCGACTTCTGGTACACTGATCATGGGAATCCGTGAAAATCTGGCAAATTCTTCAAACGAATGCGTGCGGCGCTAAGGCGACAATCACATTTTGAGAAGGAGCCGCCCTCAATCCGTGAAACTCTCACAAATCCTTAAAACGAATGCGCGCGGCGCTAAAGCGAGAACCACATTTTGAAAAGGAACCGTCCTCAATCCGTGAAATTCTTGCAAATGTAAAAACGAAGGTGCGCGGTGATAAGGCGAGAGCCACATTTTGAAAACGACCCTCCCTCAATCCGTGAAACTCGTGCAAATTCTAAAACGAATGTGCGCGCCTTTCAGGCGAGAACCACATTTAAAAAACCACTTGCCCTCAATCCGTGAAACTCTTGCAAATTATGACACCGGAGAAAAACCCCAATCAGATTTTTGTTGGGGCTATGGGGCTGTAGGGCCATAAAGCTAGAAGGTTACGAGGCTATAGGGAGGGCTATAGGGCTATAGGGCTATTGGGCTATAAGGCTATAGGGCTATAAGGCTGTGGAGCTATAGGGCTATAAGGTTATGGGGCTATAGGGCTATAGGGCTATAGGGCTATTGGTCTATAGGGCTATAGGGCTATAAGGCTATCGGGCTATAAGGCTATCGGGCTATAAGGCTATAGGGCTACTGGGCTACTGGGCTATTGGGCTTTTGGGCTATGGGGCACCCCCGGGCACCCGGGCACCCCCGGGCACCCGGGCCCGGCCACTGAAATCGGCCGCACACCGGGCACCCGGGCACCCCCGGGCACCCGGGCCCGGCCACCGAAATCGGCCGCACCTCTCACCTAATCCTTTAATCCGCTAGGACCCTTATAATGACACCGGAGAAAAACCCCAATCAGATTTTTGTTGGGGCTATGGGGCTGTAGGGCTGGGCTATTGGGCTATAAGGCTATAGGGCTATAAGGCTGTAGAGCTATAGGGCTATAGGGCTAGAAGGCTATGGGGCTATAGGGCTATTGGGCTGTAGGGCTATAGGGCTATAAGGCTACTGGGCTACTGGGCTATTGGGCTATTGGGCTATGGGGCACCCCTGGGCACCCGGGCACCCCCGGGCACCCGGGCCCGGCCACCGAAATCGGCCGCACACCGGGCACCCGGGCACCCCCGGGCACCCGGGCCCGGCCACCGAAATCGGCCGCACCTCTCACCTAATCCTTTAATCCGCTAGGACCCCTACAGAGGCAAGCTCTGATTGGGGAATAAAAGCGAATGTGCGCGGCGCTACGGCGAGAGCCACATTTTGACAACGACCCGCCCTCCATCTGTGAAGCTGTGATTACTTTAAACTTCAGAACCATAAATGGTGAACTCTCAAGCGAAACGCCTGGCCCGCCTTAAAAAATGGCCTCGGGGTGCGACAGGGAAAATTATGTATAAGGAGAAGGAGTGGAGGAGGAGGAGGAGAAGGAGGAGGAGGGAGGAGGCGGAGGAGGAGGCGAAGGAGGAGGAGACAGGAGGAAGAGGAGGAGGAGAAGGAGAAGAGGAAGAGGAGGAGGAGGAGAAAGGAGAAGGAGGAGGGAGCGAGGAGAAGGAGGGAGGATTGAGGATCAGGTGGAGGAAGAGATGGAGGAAGAAACGCCAAGCTGCACCACGCACGAGGCACCTGGCAAAACGGTTCCTCGTCGCCGCCGCCGTCGCCGTCGCCGTCGCTGTCGCCTTCGCCGTCGCCGTCGCCGTCGTCGTCGCCATCGTCGTCGCCGTCGACGCCGTTACCGTCTGATTTCTGGCATCGGGGTGCTTTCCAGCAACCGCACCCCGCCGAGGGCATCCCGAACGGCCGTCGGAGATCCAACCTTTTGGCCCGAGAAGCGTCGTCGTCGTCGCCGTCATCGCCGTCGTTATTGCCGTCGCCGTCGCCGTCGCCGTCGCCTTCGCCACCGCCGCCGCCACCGCCACCACCGCCGCCGCCGTCGTCGTCGTCGCCACCGCCGCAGTCGTCGTCGTCGTCGTCGTCGTCGTCGTCGTCGTCGTCGTCGCCATCGTCGTCCAGGTCCTCATCTTCTTCGCCACCAGCTGCCCCCGTTGCGGCCGGGGGGGGCTCTTCGACGGGGGGTGGGTGGGGCATAAGTTGGCTGGAAAGGGGTTCGAAGTTCGAGCTTCGAGGATCGATGCTTTATTGTGGCTTTTTAGGAGGCTTCTCGATCCCTCTGAAATTATACCCAGAACCTCTGGTGGGAAGGGGAGGAGGAGCGACCGTACCGAATGGAGGAGGACGACGACGAGGCCAGCAGCTATGTCAAAAGCGAGCTGAAATACTCGCTTGTCGAAGCTCGAAGCTTGACTCTCTCTCGACGGCGACGACGAGGACGACGGCCACCAAAGACATACGTTTGACGACCGCCAGAGCCCGACGACGAACCACGGACGACGGCCCGACAAGAGGAAGGGGCTCTTTGTTCTTGTGCAGGCGATGGAAGCGCAAGGCCTGAAGCGTCACTCCTCCATCCCTTTCCTTTCACTTCTCCCTGACGCACCCCCAGACGTGTTGGCAGGGCGGGCTGGGCGTGTCGCCTGATACCTCTGCACCGTTGCTGATCATGAACCATGAAGCTTGAGATGTGCAACATCTTCAAGGGTGGATGGCAGGTCGGTTTCAAAATGCTGCTCTCGCCTACGCGCTGCGCACATTCGTCGGACAATGCTGCAAACTTTTCAACGACGGAGAGCGGGCCGTTTACAAGATATTGCTCTCGTTCGCACCGCGCCGCATTCGACTTCAAGTGTACAGCAATTTCAAAGGTGGAGGACGACGGGCTTTCAACATGTATTGCTCTCGCTCCAGCGCTGCGCACGTACGTTAAACATTACACAAACTTCAAGGATGGAGGGTGGCTGTTTTTTGAACGCGACTCTCGCCTCAGCGCCGCGCACAGTCGTTTCTTAAACGTTTATAACAGCTTCAAGGATGGAATTCGGGTCGTTTTCAAAGTATGGTTCTCGCCTTGGCGGCGCGCACATTCGTCTCAGAAGCGTGGAACAGTTTCAACGGTTCGCAAGGTTGAAAAGCCAGGGTGATGCTCTGGCAGGGTTCAGGCTGTTAGGACAGTTCTGGCAAACTTTACGATTGCCAAGACGCAGCAGTCCCGTTGATTCGCGGTGTTAAAATACCAGGAACAGCGTTCTGGCACCATTGAGGGTTGTCAGGATGCAGCGGTCACGTTGATTCGCGGCGATGAAGCGTCAGTTCTTGCTCTTGGGCATGAATGGGGACGCTCGAAAGTTTGTCTTGCAACGGGGCGCTTCCCGCAGTCAGACTAATGTTGCAGGAACCTACGAGAAGGGAGCTCGAAGGGAGGGTTTGTTACAACATCGTTGATGCGTCGTGGGTCTACTTGTCCTCCTCCTCCTCCTCCTCCTCCTCCTCCTCCTCCTCCTCCTCCTCTGCCTCGTCTTCGTCCTCGTCCTCGTCGTCGTCCTCCTTCTCCTCGGCCGTGCCGACGACGAACCTCGCAGGAGGCACGCCCAGAAGCCTCGGCACTCGAGGCCCGAACGCAGTCCTCAAAACCGGTGCCTGGACCCCTCCTGGGGCCATCCTGGCATGTTCTTCACGCCCGAACCAATTTCTGACGACCCCAGGGCCGAAACGGAGGCCGAAGACGGCAAGAATTCTCCTCGAACCCCCTGCTCCTCCTCGATCCTCAATCCTCAATCCTCAATCCTCCTCCTCCTCCTCTTCCTCCTCCTCCTCCTCGATCCTCGGTCTTCCCCCATCCTCTTCTTCCTTACCCTCCTCCTCTTCGATTCTAGATCCTCCTCCCCTCCCTTCTTCATCTCCTCCTCGTCTTCTTGTCCTCCTCCTCCTCATTCGATCCTCCTCCTCCCTCCCCTTCCTGGATCCTCGGTCCTCGATCCTCCTCCCTCGTCCTCAAAGTCTGCTCTCGCTGGGGCTGGGCGCGCCCTCCCCCCCGCGCGCCTGCTCGGCCGCGTCGGCCTGCCCAGTGAAAGGGGGCCGGGTCCGAGGGCCGGGGCCTGCCAAGCCTCGCCCCCGAGGGCCCAGGGGCGCGTCCACGCCTACGTCCTGCCTCCTGCCCGGGTCAGGGCGTCACGCCGTCGCCCCCCCGAGGCGGAGGACGGGGCCCGGCTCCGAGGAGGAAGAGGACCTGGACCTGCCAAGCAGCTCCCTCGAGGGCCGGAGGGTACGTCCACGCCCACCGGGGGGAGCAGGAGCACCATCGACGACACGCCGCCGCGGGGAGCGCGCCCGGCTGTCGGGCAGAAGCGGAAGAGTAGCACGCTGACGGGGCTCCCAACGGCAGCGCGTCCTTGATGCTATTTTCCCCTCCCGACCAGAAGCTCTCGGCCCCAGCTAGGTCAGGAGGAGGAGGAGGAGGAGGAGGAAGAGGAGGAGGAGGAGGAGGAGGAGGAGGAGGAGGAGGAGGAGGAGGAGGAGGAGGGAGGAGGAGGAGGATGAGGAGGATGAGGAGGATGGGGGAGGAGGGAGGAGGAGGAGGGAGGAGGGGGCCCGGCTTCGAGGAGGAGGGCCTTGGTCTGCCAAGCCTCGCTCGTGACCCCTGCCAGGCCAAGAGCCACGCCTTAGGCCTCGGCCTTTGCAAGGCCCGCGCGCGCACCCCCGTCCGCGCACGACCGTTTTCGGGAGTCCTTGGCGGTTCTCCAGCTTCGGGGCGCCTTCCAGTGGCTGCGCCTCGCCGGGAGGAGACCGGGGGTTGCCCCGGTCGTCCCGAAGGGCCGCCGGAGACCAAAGTCATGACCCGAAAGCCGACCACCAGGGGATCGGCCCCCCGTTCCTGCCTGCACGGATCCGACGTACTTTGGGCTGTTTCGCAGGTAGGGCGGAAATATCCGCCCTGCTTGCCAAGTTCCTCGGTCGTGGATTTCCACCACATTTAGCCGTGTGCTTCCGTCACACTTTTGCGGAGATATTCGCCCGCGTATTCCGAGGCGGAAATTGCCGCCCAACTTGTTTCGCATCGTCTGGGGCGCGTTTCCGATAAGATATTCGATGGGAGGGTCAGCCAAAAGTGAAGGTAATCCTCGATCTTCCCCCCCTCCTCTTCCTCCTTACCCTCCTCCTCTTCGATTCTAGATCCTTCTCCCCTACCTTGTTCTCCTCCTCCTCCTCCTCCTCCTCCTCCACGACCACCACCACCACAACCACCACCAGCATCACCAGCACCAGCACCAGCACCAGCACCAGCACCAGCACCAGCACCAGCACCAGCACCAGCACCAGCACCAGCACCACCACAACCACGCACACACGCACGCACGCACGCACGCGCACCACCACCCACTACGCACGCGCGCGCGGAGCCACAGGTCCGCTACGACACGCGTCCGCGGATAGAGAAAATCAGCGCCATGGTAAGGGATGGGAGGGAGGGGTAGGACGTCAGATATGACGCGAGCGCACCTAGCTTGTCCTCCTCCCCCTCCGCCTCCTCCTCCTCCGCCTCCTCCTCCTCCTCCTCCTCCTCCGCCTCCTCCTCCTCCTTCTCCTCCTCCTCTTCCTCCTCCCTCCTCGAGGGAAGACAAGATGGGAGGGTCAGCCAAAAGTGAAGCGAATCCGAAGTTTGGGGTCCGCGCGCGCGGGCGCTGCCGCGCACGCTCGTGCAAGCGCCGCGCGTGCGCGGACCGCCCCAGGCCGAAGCGCGTCCTAGGCTTCGTGCGGCGCAGGTTCTGCCCCCGACCCCTTCGAGGATGAAGGGAGGAGGCCTTGGAGGGTTTGGAGGATGTGTTTGGCCCTTAGATGTTTCCAAAAACGCTGGGGAGCGTTTTTCTCCGCTTTCAAGTGAAAGTCCAGCAGCCCCAACCGAAACCGAAGGAACGGGAGGGGGCCGAATTGATGGGAGGAGGATCAGCCCATAGGCCGAGTCCAGAACTGAAGACAGCCTAGACCACACCAAGGCCCAATCCAACGACTGGGGGGCGGAGGGGGAGAAGGCCTTGGAAGGTTGTGGGGGATGTCGTTGGCCCCCCTGTGGGCCTCCTGCGGCCTTCGGGAATCTCTGGGGATCAGGCCCCCTTGGGCCTTTTTCGGGTCATACATCGGGTCTGTGGCGGCCTTTTGGGACGATCTGGCAAGCCCAGAACGCCCTCGGCGAGGCGCAGCCGCTGCAAGGCATCCAGAAGCTGAAAACGCCGAGGGCCGACGAAAACGTGCGAAAACCTCGAACCTCGAACTTCGCCCCCTGAACGTGTCGCCCGACTAATGCTGACCCTGATGGGTGGTGGGGGGAATGAGCAGGAAGGACGTGGGCTAGCGCTGCGTGGCGGCTCGCAGGCAACGCGGGGGCAGCCCACGTGCGATGCATGCCGCTCTGGCCTCTGCCTGTCCCCGCACCGTCACAGAGTCAAACATGCTGACGATGACGATGACGATGACGATACTGGTAATGACAATAATGATGTTGATGATGAGGATGATGAGGATGATGATGATGATGATGATGATGATGATGATGGTGATGCTGATGATGATGGTGACGAGGATGATGATGATGATGATGATGATGATGATGATGATGATGATGATGATGATGATGATGATGATGCTGATGCTGATGCTGATGATGCTGCTCCTGATGCTGATGCTGATGACGATGCGGATGCTGATGCTGATGCTGCTGATGATGATGCTGATGCTGCTGCTGCTGATGATGATGATGCTGATGATGATGATGATGATGATGATGATGATGATGGCCAACTGCCTTCAAGTCGGTCAGGAGCCCAAGTCCGAACACCGCCCGAGCCCGAACGCTCCCCTCGGCGCCTCGCACGCAACGTCAGGCCGTGCCGCGCGGCACCAACGAGTAACCTGCAAGGCTCAAGAGCGCCGCCACTGCCACACCAGCGGCGGCCAATCGCCGCCGCGTGGAAGAGGCGCCCCCACAAGCCATGCAGAGGCCGCCACGCGGGTAAAACTCCAAGGGAACAAGGCCCCTCCCGCTGCTCGGAAGCTGGTGCTGGGCGTCAGCGGGCAGAGCCTACGCCCACGGTTCCATTCCGAACTATGTAGGCTCGCCTCCTGCCACAGAAGTGCCTCTGTAAGGGCGGGCACCTCGCCAGCAACAAGCACAGCACGCAAACTACATTGCGAGCGGCCCTGGGATGCAACGCTACCGAGCGGCATTGTTGCACTCCCTTGCCGCTCGGAGGACGAACCTGGACGCCAGCGAAAGCCTACGCCCCTGGGTCTGCCTCCACGAACGCTGCCGCACAGAAAGAGAGAGACAGAGAGAGAGAGAGAGAGAAAGAAAGAGAAAGAGAGATAGAACAAACAAGGGGATAAAAAAAACGTCGACGAGCACCCGCGCCAGCGCCAGGGCAGACACTGCGGGCAGACACTGCATTGGAGCGGCCCCGGGGTGCAACGCTGCCAGCCGCAGCCCTGTTACACCCCCTGCCCGCTCGGTGGATGAACCTGAGCGTCAGTAAAGCATGCGCCCGGTCAGCCGCCCTCACAGAGCTCGCGGCACGAAAGCCCAAGCTATATTCGCAGACGGTCGAGCTAGCAGAACCTTCTTGCAACGCGGCAAATCCGAAGGTCCTTGCAACCCCAGCCGAAGTGCGAATCCAAGTGTTGGCGAGCCCATGTGCACCAATAGTTCCCAAGTGAATGAAATTAGTCACGCCACCCCGATGCTGAGCGGGATCTGGCGCGCCTGTTGCAATGGATGCGGAGTGCCAATGCTGCCAGAGCCTGCCGGTGCCAAGCCTCTTTTGGGGTGGCCCAGCACCGCTTGCTGCTGCTGGCTCGGGGGCGCGCAAGGCTTCGCAAACCCTGCAAGCCGTGCGCCAAACAAATGGCTGCCAGCTCTCCACAGGCGGCGGGGGCGACCACCAAGGCGGGAGCGCTGGCGGCGGAGGCGCGGGGGCATCCGCCTGGCCACCACTGCCTGCACCACTGCTGCTGCTCGCCGCGCCTCGCTGCTCACCGTCTGCCCTCTCCTCGATGCCCTCCGCCTGGCTGCTCACGAGCGCTGCCCCTGCTGGCAGCGCGGCCGCTGCCGCCAAGATGGCTGGACCCACTCCACCCCCGCAGACGGGTGAAAGGCCCGAATTGGGGGGGCGGCCCCATCCTGCGCGGCTGCTGCATGACCGCTCCGTCTACCCGTCAATCTGGATCCACGCGCTACGCCTGCCGCGTGTCTTTATTCCATGCGACTCGAACTGGTACCGTGCTCTCCAATTGAGCTTGCATCCGCAGTGGGCGCAACGAACCACCGCGAGAGTTTCTCCTCCGTCGCCGTCCTCTGCCACGAGCTAGAGGCTGCCGGCTTGCATGGCCGTGCCGGTCCACCTGAGCGTCTTGGCCACCAGTTTGTCCTGCTGCTGGCTGCGACGGTGAGGATGCAACCTTGCTCCGTCACGAGCCCTCTTGTCAGCAGCGCGTTGCCCCTTCTCTGCCAGGCATCGCTGCTCACCGCTTGCGCGTCCGCGATCGTGGCATGCGCTTTGACCTTGATGATGCGGGCGCTTTCCTCCCCAACGTCCCCGACCACCTGCCAAAACCTCACCCGCAACTTGCGATGCGGTCTCCTACACTCCGCGCGCCATATCCTCTCCTGTCTGTCCCGTAGCCGTCAACCAACAACTCGCTGTCCGCGTAGATTCTCACAGGCGGGAGACACAACTGCAGCGCCCCCATGCGTCCCAGGATCTCGGCCGAGCCCGACTCTTGTGGTCAGGGCCATGATACTTGGCCGAACTGCGCCACGCGCTCCACGTCGTTCGGCATTGAAACAACTGCCCAGTCTGCCCTGGCTGTGCACGCAGATGGCTCCTCCACGCTGCCGTCCGTGACTAGGGGCCCCGCGAGAGGCTGACCCAATGCTGCGTTGGGCCCCATCGCGTATGGAAGCTCTCCCCGTGACAGCAAGTTGAGATTGCCCGCGGTGCTCGGGCGCGAGCGACCTCGACCAATGGGCGTCCTCCTCAGCCCTGCAGCTCGCCATCCCGACGATGGTCTCGAACGTCATGTCCTCTGCGTTCCTGTTCTCGTCGGCCTCGCCCATCGAGATGCGCTCCATGCGCGCTAACTCCGTGGTCTCGCACTGCCGCGCCAGGTGCCTGACTGCGCCCCACTCGTCGCATTCTCTCGGACACCACTCAGACGCTGCCAATGGCCTGTCAAGCTGCGCCCCTCCCGCCACTGGCCACAGGCACCCCGGGGGCGCCTTCTTCGCCAAACTGATATCCTGCACCGCCTGCTTCGATGCCCTCTGATGGCGTAGGACCTTTTCGGTGACGCCCAGGGCCCGCCGTTCCGACGGCTTTCGATGCCAGCCCATCTGCTCGCCTCTCTCCAAGAACGCATTTCAATGCTTGCCCCCGCAAGTTTGGACATGGTAGAAGCCCCCAGCGACGCGCGGTCCACCCCGCGGTCCACTGCGCACGTTGCCTCGTGCGCTGGGCATCCAATCCAGCCCGCGACATGCCGTGGCCATCGCAGAAGCCGGCCCCCATGCCTGCCAGCGGTTCAAATGCACTTTGCTGCAGCCATTGTATTGTGCTGCTGAATCTGCCCCGAGCGCCCTCAAGTCTGTCCCGTCGCGCGCGCGCGCGCTGCAACGCCTTCATCCGCGCCTCGCGCGGCGTTGGCGCGCGGCCCCGTGCGGGGCCACTCTTCGGGGACCTGCAAATGACGAGGCTGAGTTTAAACATTCTACCTTCTGCATGTCCATGGTGCGCAACGCTGTCTTGCCCACCCCCACACACCCCACCACGCACCCCATTTCTCCAGAAATAGCGCGGGCCATGCCGCGGCGCAGGCCCCGCCTTCTGTCATTGGTCTGACTGAGCCCAGCATCCTCCAGGCGACCTGCTGCAACTACGCGGTGCTTGCGCGCGGCATGAGCTCGTTCGAGTAGAGCCGCCGCTTTGCCCTTTCTTCCCTCGGCTACGTTGCTCGCCTGACCGCCCAATCAGAAGTTCGCACCCGCGTTCCAGGCGCCCTGCTCCGCGGCGAGCGGCGCCGCGGCCGCGGAGCTCGCCGGCGCCGCGCAGCCGAGGCTGACCGGGCCCTCGATGACCACCTCGTCTGCTCCTGCCAGGTACGCTGCAAACTGCGCTAGTGGCCCGTGGCGCGCAAGGCATCAGGTCGTCGCGCGTGATGGCGAGGTTGACCCTTGGCCCCAGTACTCTCCACATTATGACGTGCTCGTCCGCCGCCAGCAGCAGGCCGCTCTGCGGCAGTCGCCCTGCTAGCCGAATCCAGCAACGAGGCAGGCTCAGAAATAACCCGTCCGAGACTGCCCCTGTTAATGCGATGCGCCGTTCATCCGAATGGGCGGACAAGGCCATTGCGACTAGCTCTTTCGGGCACTTCGCGACGGTGCCCCCTCTGCAAGATGATTGCGAAGTCGACCAGCTGCCATGCCATCCCCACGTCAATGACCGTGGCCGCCGCTTCCTCGCCCCGACCTCCGCGAGCGTCGGATCGCAAAGCTGGCCGCCGAACTGCCAACTCTGCAGCGCGTCCTCTGCATCTCCAGTAACGGCCTGCCAGGCTCGCGTCGACGCCCTCTCTCCGCCGCCTCGCCGGCGACTGTCGGAAGCCCAAAATGGGTCGGAGGCCCCCCCTGCGGCTCGGGGGGCACGGCCACCCCCCGACGCCCTCGCGCTGCGTGCCGAAGTCGACCAGCCCCTGCAGCAGCTCGCCGCCGAGCAGAACAGCTTGCCTCGGATTCGCGCGGTCGCTTCCCGCGCCCGCGCCCTCTGCGAAGGCGCGCGTTGCCCATCTCACTTCTGCGACTGAAGGTCTCGGACCAGTAATTCGCCGCTGCCGGCCTGGACCTGCCGCCGCCCAGTCGGGCGCGCCCCGCCTCCTTGGACCACTAGTCCGCGATTGCCTGGGCACGATGCTGCCCGCTCGCTGGCGCCCAGTCCGCCGCGCCGTCTGGGGCTCATCCGCGCGGCCCCTTCGATCGGCGAGCGCCCCCCCCTCCCCCCCCATTCCCACCTCTTTAGGCCCGCGCCTCTCGCTGCCGCGCGCGCCGCGATCTTCGCGTCGGCCGCCCCCTTCGCCTCGTTGATCCACTTCTCCAGCGGGGCCCGCCAATGGCAGCGCGGCGCAAGATGTGCCCTCGCCGCCCGCCGACCCCCCCGCATCTTCAGCATGCCTTGAGGCCACTGAGTTTCCTGCCTCGCCCGCCCACGTCGTCGCAATTGCCCTCCCCGCGCTGGAGCGTTGGCCTAACTGTCTGTAGCGCCTCGAAGCCCTCAGGCACGCGCAATGGGCCTCTTGCGCCCGCCCCCGTTCTTCGGCGCTTGAGTCCGCGTGGGCGTCGATGAGCGCGGGGCGCTGCGCTCGGACCTATACGCAGCCGTTGCAAGCTTCTCCGCGCAGCTCCCTCGCCCTCCCCCGCCTACCAATGGCCCCGGGCCCAATGCCTCATGGCGCCCATTCGCCAGCGCCACTGCGCCCCTCCGCGAAGTGCATGCCGCGCGGCGTGCGCGAGTCGAGTCAGGACTGCCCGCGGTTGTCGTCGATGCCGAAATCGAGCTCGGGCACCCACCCTCGCGCGCATCTAGCCAATCTCCCCGGCGCGCCCAGCCCCCTGCCGCCCCGCCGGGTGCCGGCGCGAAAAGGCGCGGCGAGCGCCCTGATCTCCAGCGCCGTCTTCTCCGCCCGAACCCGCGAGGGCGACGGCGGATTCCCCCCGTTCGGCCTCCCCCGCGCCGGGTGATGGTCCGCCACGGGATTTCGCGACGCCCCCGAGCTGACGCGCTCGTTCTTGCCCCGTGCCGGCCACGGGGCGCCCGGGCTTGGGCGCTCCTCGACGCTCGCGCGCCCCCGTATCTTACCTCGACGGAGTCTCCTCGCCCAGCCGCCTCTTGATTTCCTGGTGGCCGTCCGCTGCGCGGGGAATCCTGCCCAGCCCTCGTCGCCGCGCCGCATCGCAAACGCGCCGAGCAACGCGCGGCCTGCGTCGAGGTCGTCGACCGAACACGCGTGGCCGAAGGTGCCTCCGCCCAGCGCGTGGAAAACATGCGGGGCGCGCCCGCCCATGCGGTCGTCCTGGTCATCAGCGGCGCTCCAGTTGGCTGGCTTGCGCATCCAGAGCAAGATTCGCCATCCGAAGCACCTCTTAGTCCGTGCAGTAAGCCCTGCTTCCCGCCGAAGCAGCTCTCTCTCTCTCTCTCTCTCTCTCTCTCTCTTTTAGTTCTCTCTCTCTCTCTCTCTCTCTCTCTCTCCATCTCTCTCACTCTCTCTCTTCTCCACTCTCACTCTTCCATCTTCACTCTCTCTCTCTCTCTCACTCTCTCTCCTCTCTCTCTCTCTCCTCTCTCTCGTCTCTCTCTCTCTCTCTCTCTCTCATCTCTCTCTTCTCTCTCTCTCATCCTCTCTCTCTCTCTCTCTCTCTTCTCTCTCTCTCTCTCTCTCTCTCTCTCTCTCTCTCCTCTCTCTCTCTCTCTCTCTCTCTCTCTCTCTCTCTCTCCTCTCTCGTCTCTCTCCTCATCTCTCTCTCTCCTCTCTCTCCTCTCTCTCCTTGCTGGGCCCTCCTCCTCGCCCGCGCTCTCGCGGGCGCCACGGGGGCCCCTGGCCCCGCCATGACGTCGGAGACTTGCACGAGAAACTGCCCCATGTAGTTCGCAGTGGGCCCCCTGGCGTGCTTCGCCTGGGCTGGGGCGCCCAGAGGGCGCAGCGGCGCCGCGCCGCGTTCGCGACGCCTGTCAGGATTCAACTCATCAGCCTGGTGCACCCTCGCCAGCTCGTCCTCGACGTGCTCGCACAGGTGCTCTAGCGCCTCCCCCAGGCCGCCCCCGTCGCCGACTGGATCTCATCCATCTCCACGGCGGAATTGAAGTCGCCTCCTGCAGGAGGCCAGAGGGCGCGGCCTCCGGGGAGCCGCGCGCCCCCTTGAGACGGCGCGCCGCGGGCTCTTGCGCCTTCCCCGAGAGGGCGAGGCGCGCCCCCATGCGCGGCCTGCGCGAGCTTGCAGCACCGACCTCTTGCATGTCAACCACCTCGCAACTCAGGGCCCTGTCCGCGAACTGACGCGCGCCCTTGCCCGCGTCGATGAGCTGTCTGATGATGGCACCAATACAGTTGCCAGCTTTCTGGAGGAACGCGCTGGGGCTGACGTGGCAATCGCCGGCCAAGACAAAGGGCTTGCTTGACCCCCGAGCACCTTCCCGATATCCTGCAGGACCCCAGAGCTGACATCCCCCACCGTGCCATGGCCCAAATAGAGTGACCCCATGATGAAGCCTCCAGGTTCGAGGCCTTCCAAGCGTGTCAAAGCCATTCTGCTGAGTGCAGCGTGGCACGACACCGTCGCCCCGTTCGCCCCAGAGCCACTAATGCCTCGCCATCGCATCGCCTGCGCGCCTGTACCTCCACTGGACGCCCTGTGATCTATCCCTTCATGAGTGCTGGCACCAGGGCTTGGGGCCGCGAGCAAACCCACTCGTCTGCGCCTCTGCTCCTGCTCCACGGCACCCTTGGTGCTTGGGTGGTGCTCCTGAGTCAGGTAGCCGTCCGCCTCGTGCTTCTGGAACACCTAGTTCGGCCATTCCGTCGCAGGCGTGAGGATCACAGCTGCTAGCCCCCAGCTGCTGGCGCTGATGCTCACGATGGTGGGCGTGCTACCCGCGCCCCCGTCCTTCTTGACTGGGAGGGCTCGTAGACCTTGTAACAATCGCTGCTTCAGCAGCCCTGTCACCCTGTCGCCACCTTCGGTAGCTCCGAATTGCGCTGGCGCTGCTTTCCCGCGGCTTCGCCCACCAACGCCTCCAGCTTGTCCTCCACAAAACTGAACTCGGACGCGTCGCTGTCCCCGCCGCCCCGTCCCCTGACGAACTCGTTGGCCATGCGCCTCATGGGCCCCGCTTGCTTCTCCCAGCCCTCGCGGTGCTCTGGTTCCAGCATGCCGGCAGCCTGCTCCAGCCCCTTGATGAAGTGGGCAGCTCGGTCTGCTGATCCACCCTGTCCGTCTTCAGCTGATCATTGTCCTCCTCCCGCTGCGATTGACCTTGCTGCGCCAGTCGACGCTGCTGCTGCTGCTGCGGGGTAAATCGCGCCCGCTGATACACCTGCCTCGCTTGTTCCTCCACGTGCTGATTCCTCCTCTCGGCGGGTTTCTTCTTTTGCCCTCTCGGCGACTGCGACGTAGCCAACTGCGTCCGCTGCCTCTTCTCGAGCTCTCAAACCTGGTACGACAGCGGCTACTCCTGGTCGATCTGCGCAGCCAAGTGCTTCGCCCCAGACCCCCTGATCTCCAGCCCTTCCTAAGTTCCAAGGGCCCCTTCGACTTCCTTGATATCGCCGTAAAGCTTCTAAAGCTGCCGCGCCTGTTCCTTCTTGTGATGCTCCTCGCCTTTATACTCACCTTTGCCACCGCCCTTGATGACGTCCTTCTCGCCCTCCAAGCGTGTGACTTTTCTCCACAAATAATTGAGCTCGTGCCTTTTGTGTGGCATCCAGGTTGGATGCGCCATTCCACCACGAACTCCCTGATGCATGAGATGCCGTCACCCTGCCCCATGATTCGCCACATGCTAGTGCTTCAGGTGCCCCCATCCCTCCTGGCACCGCACGCTCGGCAATCCTAAAGTTGGCCGCCGCCATGCTTGGACTGTTGCCCCTTGCCACCTCCGCCCGTCTGCCGCCCCACTGGTCAAGCCCGCGATGTTGCCTGGGCTCGCGAGTGCTGGCTCGCTCGGGCGCGCGGTGCGATGTATGGAATAACTATGGCTTCTGGCGCCGCGAACGGTACGGAACGAGTTGTGGCTTAACCGCAACGCCTCGTACTTGAAGCGCCGCTGAGCGACTCGCTGTCGTCGGCTGCTGCATCATCTTGAGCCCAAAACGGCTACGGATGATGATGAAGGTGATGATGAGGGTGGTGGTGACGAGGATAATGACGATTACTATGCCGATGGCGATGAGTATGATAAAGAGGAGGAGGAGAAGGATTATGATAATGATGGTGGTGATGATGATGCTGATGGTGATGATGTTGATGGTGATGCTGCTGCTGATGATGATGATGATACTGGCGATGAAGGCGATGAAGATGATGCCGATGCCAATGCCGATGCCGATGACGAACTGTCGCAGAGTCGAGCACACCAACATCATCTTTGTGCCGCATCATTCCCAGGTCTCCGACGATACGTTTTTCAATCACAACGTTTTTCTTCGATATCGGCCTCTGGGGCCCATCATCGGACTGTGGGGCCATCAGAAACGAATCCCGGGCGAAAGATCACGCCGGCGGAAGGTGTTGAGGCTTCTGGGGCCGTCTGGGCTATTGGCCCAGACGTGTGATGTCTTCATGTTCGTAATACGATGTCCCCGGAAGTCCCGACCCTCTTCCCTTTAGAGCAAGGTCTTCGTCCTTGGCCGTCTTGTTTGCAGTCCCAGGGCCCCGCGGGGCCCCTGGAGGCCGAAACGACCCAAAAACACTTCCGTCGTGACTGTTCCACGACGCGAGCATGCCTGGGGGCGTCCGATGACCCATCGGTCGGAAGAGGTAGGTAGAGACATGAAGTAGGAAGGTGTTGAAAGTAGATTGGGTTCCGTCCGCCCCCTAAGAAGGACGGAAAAGGCGAAGCCGCTCGATCATTGAAGTAGGAAGGCGCTGAAAGTAGATATGAAATCTGGGGATCCACAAATACCTACTTCCAACGACCGATGGGTACCGATGCGGCTCTCACAATCGAGCTCCCTCGTACCATCGCGCGCCCGCCCGCGCTGGCCGCACAGCAGCTACACGGTGGAGGTTTTAGATAAGGATGCCTTCGATAGGGAGCCCAGGGTCTCGCGACCGATGGGCGGTCAAACG